>JAEIGR010000163.1:0-149335 GCA_018904305.1 Scaptomyza montana
TATCTTCCAGAGTTGTGGCGCTAGAAGACTACCAAATTTGGTAAGAAGATAGCAACTAGCAACTTCCAAAAAACTCCATCTAAAATTTTGGAGCCACGCCCCCCATTCCGCCCCTAGCCCACCGCATTTTAATGTCAAAATGCCTATATCTACCACAGTTTTTGAGCTGTGGCCACCAAATTGGTGCCAAGATTGGTGATGATGACCCCCAAAAACTGCATCAAAAGTTTTGATGCCACGCCCACCAATTCTGCTTTAGCCACCCCCATCCGCTCCAACGCTTCCATCAAAAACGGGAATGCGTGTATCTTACAGAGTTGTGGATCTCAGTCCACCAAATTTGGTAGTAAGATAGCTGGCAACGACCCCAAAAATCTGCATCAAAGTTTTGGAGCCACGCCCACCCATTTCGCCCCCTTTTCCCCACCCTTTACAAACTTTGAGCTAGAGTCACCAAATTTGGTATGAAGATAGCAATTGACATTTCACATAGATCTGCGTCAAAAATTTTTATGCCACGCCCACCCATACCGCCCCAGCCCTCCTATCCCCAGATTTTACATACTTTGAGCTAGAGTCACCAAAATTTGGAAGGAAGATAGCTGGTGGCATCCCCATCTGCATCGGCCATCTCATTGGAGGGAGAATCTTTAAGGAGAATCTTTAAGGCAGCGTACATCCTGCCGTACACCAGGCCTCTTTACCGGTTTTTTTAAGGCAGCGTACCATCCTGCCGTACACCGGGCCACTTTCCACACCTTTTTTAATAGGGCTGGTCGGCTTTATGAACAGGCCCTTCGACTCAAATTTCGTAATTTTGACTAGCCACCTGTGGGGAGGGAAGGCAATTGACTTTCTACTGACAACAAAATATCTGCACGCGCTTTTTTGTCTTAGTTTTCCCAAGCGAGTATTACTACATCCTCATCAGGGCAAATTTTCGTGCCTTCGACGTATTTCCACAATTCGTCCTTCACAAGCACTGCACGCATTTGCAACTTCCACGTATCATGATTGTTCGCGTTGAGCGGCTCAATTCTGATATGTCCACTAGCCACTTTTCACGGCTTTCTACTTAATTATTCTTTTAAATTATTCTCAACGTTAAGCTTGTAGCTGGGGCTGGGCCCATAACCTATTGGAGTTTAAGTTTTTATTGAATGCGTACGCACATGTACGTCTGCTCATTCGAAGAGTATTCTAAAAACTAAGTACATAAAGGAACATAATGTAGGCAGTGTACATATATATATTCAGTGTTTTGCCAGATCGCTACTTTATATTTGCGCAATGTTTACGATTGAAATGGAACGCTCGATATAACACATTATAGTTCCCACGACTGGTAAACCTCAAAATTTTGTGAGTTCGTATCGCCTACTGCTAATTGTCTCAAAAATATTTGAAAGAATGCCCAAGCTTTTGCCTTTGCGGGAATAACATGAACAGTTCCGATTCAGGAAATTTCATAGCACGATTGAACAATATCATGATATAGTTTTGCTGCATTCCTTGACATCCATCAAGTCTTTGAGAAGGTCTGGCACATGGAAAAATAATTTGGGCAGTTTTGGTCGGCGTGGCATCCAAGTTTTTGACGCAGTTTTGGGGGAATCATCATCACCTATCTTGGCACCAAATTGAGTGGCTCTAGCTCAAAAACTGTGCGAGACATAGGCTTTCTGATTGCATAGTGCGAGGGGGGCTGGGGACGAAATGGGTGGGCGTGTCTCCAAAACTTTAATACAGTTCTTTGGGGGTCGTTACTAGCTATCTTCCTACCAAACTTGGGAGCAGCAAGCGCAGTATTGCTGGGCTTGGCATCCAAAGTTGTTTTTTGCAGTTTTAAGCGGGTCATCATCACCTATCTTGGCACTGAATTTTGGTGGCTATGGCCCAAAAACTGAAAGAGATAAAGGCTTTTTGACTTATATATGCGGGAAGGCTGGGAGCAGATAAGGTGGGCGTGGATCCAAAATTTTTGATGAAATTTTTTGGGGGTTGCTAGTAGGTATCTTCTCACCATATTTGGTAGTTCTAGCTGTAAGGATGTGCGAAATATGTGGATTAAACGGTTTTGAGTTATCGAATTTATCGATTTGCCAGCCTTCCAGTTATCGTAGAACCCCAATCATGACACTTTAATGTACTATCCCTTAGATAAAGATAACTGGCAAGTTTCAAGTCTCTGCTTGAAGGGTGTGGAAAAAAGTTCCACACACACGGACGGACAGACACCATGACGGACATTGCATAAGCCCAATATACTCTTTACTTTCGGTAACGAGTATAACAAGTGAAAACGTTTCAGTTGGACGCAACCGACTGCGGTATACTCGTTACCAGTATTAAAACCGGTAAAAACGCTAGGCCTTAACACTAAACTTTCTAAATTATATGTTAACAGCTTATCATTTGATTCACATATAGTAGCACTCACGGAAACCTGGTTAAAACCCGATATTTCTGATTATTCCGTTTTTCCTTCAAAATATAGCTTGTACAGATGCGATCGCACCTCCCGCAAGGGGGTGGTGTTCTCATTGCGGTTGACTCTTGTTTTTCCTCTGAACAGATTCATTCTCATGATCTTCCGGACATAGAGTTCTTATGTGTTAAAATGTTACTAAACGGCCGTTCACTTTATGTTACTTGTTCTTATATTCCTCCTCAATCTGATACTAACATTTACTCATCCCATCTTAGTGCCCTGCAACTTGTTTCGTCATTGTTGACAGATATGGATAATCTGATAGTGGTTGGTGATTTTAATATGCCACATGTTGTATGGTCTGTTAATGACACATCTTCGGCAGCATTACCAGTCACTTCTGATGATTTTATCGATGGCCTACTGGAGTTAGGCCTATCGCAAGTTAACAGGGTGCATAACTGTAGTGGTAGAATGTTGGACTTGATATTTGTTTCGGACTCAGATTGCAGTAATGCTTGTAGAATACCCCCTCTAGTGCTTCCGGAAGACACCTACCATCCAACCTTAGAACTATCCATAGAAATTTTTAACCCTAGTGCAATATCTTATAATACTTTAAAAACCCGTTGCTTTCGTAAAACTAACTTTACTAAATTAAATTATCTTCTTCAACATACTAATTGGTCTCGTCTTTATTCTTGTAGTGATATAGAAACTTCCATTGCCATATTTTATAGGACCTTGAATTCGCTTTTGGATATTTGTGTTCCCTCACATGTTCTTTAAGTGATAATAAACCACCTTGGTTTACGAGGGAACTATCGAAATTGAAAACGCGAGGACAAGATCAGATATCTTCGTATTTAGTAGCAAAATCTTATTTTCTTTCCGCTAACACATCTTGTTATAATAATTATCTTAATCGTTGTAGACTAAACTTTTCACGTGACCCTAAACAGTTTTATAAATTTGTTAACTCTAAACGTAAGTCTTCTTGCTTGCCATCCTCAGTATACCTAGATGATACAAAAGCAAGTTCTGATCAGGCAGTAGCCGATCTATTTGCTGAGTATTTTCAATCAGTATACTCTTCGAATATGTATAGTAATAGTAATTCCTATCCTTTTCAAATTCAAACGTCAAATTGCATATATGTCCCAGTAATTACTGAGTCTACGCTCCTGAGTGAATTTAACTCTGTCAAACCTAGCTACTTGCCTGGTCCTGATGGTGTGCCAGGCTGTATTCTTAGATACTGCGCGGATTCTCTTTCTGCGCCATTAAATAAATTATTTAACTTGTCTGTTGATTCAACTGTATTTCCTGATATATGGAAGGAATCTTTTATAATTCCACTCCATAAAAATTCTTCAAAATCAAACGTTAAAAATTATAGGGGTATATCCAAGTTGTCTGCCATACCAAAAGTCTTTGAAAAAATTGTATGTTCTCAACTGCAACACGGATGTTGTTCAATTATATCGCCTTATCAACACGGTTTTGTTAGGCGTAGATCTACTAACACTAACCTTCTTGAATTCACTTCCCTTGTTATCAAAGGGTTTCAGGAAAAAATGCAAACTGACGTTGTTTACACCGATTTTAGTAAGGCATTTGATTCTGTAAGTCATTCTCTGTTGCTTCATAAATTGAATATTATTGGATTTCCATCAAAACTTTTATTGTGGCTTTCGGAGTACTTTGTGTGGCCGAACACAAAAAGTTGTTTTTAAGTCGTCTGTATCTAAACCTATTTTTGTTACCTCTGGTGTTCCCCAGGGTAGTCACCTTGGTCCTTTGCTATTTAATTTGTTTATTAACGATCTCCCAGCTGTAATTACTGTGAGGAGCCATATTTACTTATAGCACCTCACAAAAAGCGATTGTATTTATAGCCGCAGCCGGACCTGAGCTCGGCGAATTCGCATGCTGTCTCGCTCTGACACAGGATGTCAGCGCTAAGGTACGTGTTTGGCACATGGGAGCCACAAAAACACGTACCGCAAAGTCGTGGCAAAGTGCCGTTGGTGTGCGAGCGGTGCATCCACGAAATATAGTGATCACCGTCACACCAACGACAGGCGTGATCAGCAACGAGGAACCGTTGTTGCTAGGCAAACCTCACTGGAACGATCACGCCACCTTTGCCCTTGGCGCGACATTGGCAGCGTTGACAGGCCCCGGTCCAGCGAGACAGCAGAAGAATATAAAAGGAGCCGCCTTGGGCAGAGCGGCAGGCTAGTTACGTACAAGTTAGTTGCGTACAAGTTATTCGAAGACAAGTGAGTGCGAAGTCAGCGAAGCGAAACTCCAGTACGGAGCCAATACGAAATAAGTGAAAATCAGTGCGATACATAAAGAAATCCTACGCGAAGGATAAGTTAAGAACTTAAAAGGATTCATATCGCAATAAGGACAACGCAGATCGTGTCCTTAGCGATTAACAAACAGTTTACGGAGAAATCGATACGCGAAATTTAGCCAGCCTTGGGGTGCGTTGCATTTGCAAAGCAACCTCGAATTAAAACCAAGTATCAGATAAGTGAGCCTGGCGAAGGACAGGTGAAGCTAAAGCCAGAGCCTGAGAGTAGGCGTCACTATTGGCAAAATCCTTGTGGTAACAAGGAGGCCATAGTAGAGCCTGGCGAATTCGGGCGTTGCTAGCTAAAACCTCGTTCAGTAGGCGAAACATTGACTCTGAATATTTGGTGCAACGAGAGCGCCAGCATTGCAAATAAAACCACGACACAAGAGCCGTACGATTTATTAAACTCTAATAAGAAATATCACTAAGTGCAAAGCAAATTGTAAACCCAACGTGAAAACTAGCAGAGAGTGCAGTTTAAAATATATGTATTGAAACCAAAACCAAATTGTGTTCTTATTGCCGCAGCCGCCACAAATACAAATTTGTTGGCACGTACCCTCAGCACCGCGAGAGTTAGCCCAGCTAAAGACCGCGTAACTTTAGGTTCGTTACAACTGGCGCCCAACTGTGGATCTACGGCTAATATCACATAGTTTGTTTTAATAAAATACATATAAATAATCGACAATATGGTTCGTTCGTGGGGTGTACAATCTAAAAAAGGATGCACTAGTGAAATGCGGAGTGGAATTCGGTCTGGAGCTTGAAGGCACTGTCGAAAATATGAGAAGACAATTCGGAGACTGGGTAAGTCAAAATGAAAATACTCTTCCACACAGCGTTCGCATTAGCGAACTGGCGAAGATATACAGCCGACAGTCGCCGAATAAAGAACCAGAATTCATGCGCGAGGAAGGGGAATACGAAGAGGAAAAAAGGAGTTTGCCGGCATAGACGTAGCAAGGCTGAGCGTCCCATGCACCAGCGCGGCGGCTAGGGCGCGAGACTTACAGGAATCTCGCCGATCGCCCTGAGTACAACCCAACAGCCAGGAGAGCGTATCCACACCCACACACATGATCAGACCAATGCAAGGGCAAGTGAATACCAGAAAGTAGCCAAACAAGTTCGAGAGTGGAGCTTTCGATTCGATGGACTATCGAAGCCGCTCGAATTCTTGGAGCAAGTGGAATGGTCGGCAGACACTTATGGATTAAATTTAAATTTAATTCCAAGAGCGATGCCGGAGTTGCTGAAAGGAATGGCACTTAAGTGGTACATAGCTAACAACAGGCATTGGACGACATGGGTGGATTTTGTCGACAGTTTTCAAGAATATTTTTTACCCCGGGATTATTTTGAAAATTTGTACGACGAAGTACGCAGACGGCGGCAAGCTCTGGATGAGCCTTTTAAAGTCTATATGGTGGAGATGCAGACTCTGATGAGACCCCTACGACTCTCAACAGAGAAGGAAGTGCGCACCATTTATACCAACAGCCTTCCTGACTTGCGCGGATACGCACGGCCAAACCAGTTCTCGAATTTGACTCAGCTGATGCAACTGGCAGAAGAATTCGAAGAGTTAGAAAAAGATAGGCTGAAACTGAGGCTACAAAGTGCTACAGCCCAACAACAATTCAGCCAACATCAACAACAACAGCCTCAACAACACCGAGATACACAGCAAAATGGACGCGATCACAACCAGAGTCGTGGAAATCGTACCCGATTTATGGCCATGGAGGAGCAGAGCCAGCACACTGGAAGAATGGACGAACGGCCAACCCCAACACCTAGGACCCAGCAAAATCCTGCCAGGACACACATAACCAACCCAGGAAGGGCATGTCGCGTGTGTGGACAGGAGGGACACTGGGCGATAGAGTGCCGAAACCCAATGTTGGAGTTCTGCTGGGTCTGTGGCAGGATCGGTCAGCGGACAGCCCTATGTTGTCAGTCGGGAAACGGCCAGCGGCGTCCGCCAGCGAGGGGCGAGCGGGAGCCGCCAAGGTCCGCCCCGAGACGCTAGTCGGTCACTTGAAGGACGAAGGGACGCAGTTGACTGCCACCGTAGGGATCGGTGAGTGTCAGTATAAGGCTACAGTCGATACCGGGGCTACAAGCAGCTTTGTTAGCGAAGAGCTTGCTTGTAGACTGAGCACTGTAGGCCGGAGAAGCGTCGCAAGTAGACAGGTGAAGTTAGCAGACGGACATAACAGCAGGACAACGGAACAAATAACAGTCGAAATAAGACTCGGGCATCGCAGTTTGCAAGTAGCGTTGCTAATTATGCCTGGTGTGATAGACGATTTGGTGCTGGGCTGGGATTTTCTGACTGGCATGGGCACAGTGTTGCAGTGTGCGGGATTGGTGGTCACCATCCCAGCACGACGGCACAAGGTTGGAAAGCTGGAGGAGAGACTGTCAGTGGCAGTTGTCCAGAATGTAACCGAACAAGACGAAGCAATACACGATGTCAGAAACCCAGCTATTGAAACCAAAAATCTACACGAGGATCAAGAAATTAATGAATTTCTTTTGCGGGAAGTCGCAGCCTTCGAACACCTAAAGGGCACATCACAAATTACGGAACACAAAATTGTGATGAGCGATGACAGGCCTATAAAACAGCGTTATTTTCCGAAGAATCCAAAAATGCAAGCGGAAATTAACCAGCAAGTAGAGGAACTACTTGCGAAAGGTTGCATAGAGCCATCCAACAGCCCACACAGCGCACCAATCGTGATGGTGAAAAAGAAGAATGGCAAATGGCGGTTATGTGTGGATTTTAGGCAACTTAATAGCCGATCCGTTAAGGACGCGTATCCATTGCCAAGAGTGCACCACATTTTAGACCAGCTACGTGAAGCCCACTTCATCACTAGCTTGGATCTGGCAGATCCCGATGGAGAAAGCGAGCCGACCACTGACAGCTTTTACAGTCCCAGGCAAAGGATTATACCAGTGGAAAGTAATGCCATTTGGGTTACACTCGGCACCGGCAACTTTTCAGAGGGCTTTGGATCGTGTTATTGGACCCGAAATGATGCCACACGCGTTTGCATATTTAGATGACATTATAGTCATCGGAAGAACGCGCGAAGAGCATATGGAAAATCTCAAAGAGGTATTTCGGCGGCTGAGGGAAGCAAATTTGCGTATAAACGTGGACAAATGCGATTTCTTTAAAAGGAATTGAAATATTTGGGTCACAGAGTCACAGAAGAAGGAATTCGCACAGATTCAGAGAAAGTTGCTGCAATCGCAGAATTGAAGCCGCCAAGCAACGTAAAGGAATTACGACAATACCTGGGCGTAGCATCATGGTACAGGCGCTTCGTACCAGATTTTGCGACGAAAGTAGCACCTCTGAACGCATTGATGAAGAAAGGCGCAAAATGGGAGTGGACTGAGGAGCGGCAAGTAGCTTTTGACACGGTCAAAGAGAAGCTGACTCAGTCCCCAGTATTGGCATGCCCAGATTTTTCAAAACATTTTGCTTGCAGACGGATGCAAGTAACTATGGCCTGGGTGCGATATTGACCCAACCTTCGGAGCAAGGTGAAAGGGTAATATCGTACGCAGTAGCAGTAGACTAAACGGTGCCGAACGGAACTATTCGGCAACTGAAAAAGAGTGTCTAGCCATAGTGTGGGGGAATCAGAAAGCTAAGGCCATACCTGGAAGGCTACCATTTTGTGGTCATAACGGACCACATGGCGCTGAAGTGGCTAAACTCAATTGAGAGTCCATCAGGCAGAATAGCGCGTTGGGCGCTTGAACTGCAACAATACGACTTTGAAGTCAAATACCGTAAAGGCAACCTCAATGTCGTAGCCGATGCACTTTCGAGACAGCCACTTCCGGAGACATGCTGCCTAATGAAAATCGCCACAGAAGGGATGGAGGCAGACAACGCAAATTGCAAATGGATTCAGAAATTAAAAAAGGAAATCGCACAAAATGCAAGGAAATATCCGGATTACACGGAGGAAAATGGCAACCTGTACAGACACATCCCACATCGCGCTGGAGGCGGAGATGTGGAAGCTTGAAGTTTTGTTGTACCCAAAGGTAAAAGGAAGGATGTGTTATTGGAGAACCACGACGCAGCCGCAGCCGGTCATTTGGGAAGCCGGAAAACGATAGCAAGAGTAGCGACACGCTACTATTGGCCAGGCTTGTACAGGGACGTGCGCACATATGTGCACAACTGCGAAACGTGTCAACAATATAAGCCAAGTCAAATGGCAGCAGCAGGAAAGATGTTGACACAAATTCCGGAAGAGCCATGGAGTACCGTGTGTGCTGATTTTGTTGGCCCACTGCCAAGATCAAAACACGGCAACACAATGCTATTGGTGATGTTTGACCGTTTCTCTAAGTGGACTGGAGTTAGTTCCGCTGAGGAGCGCAACCACAGCCACTTTGCAAAAGGGATTCAGAGAGAGAATTTTGGCACGATTTGGGGTGCCAAAAGTTCTCATAACGGACAACGGAACACAATTTACGAGTAAAGCCTTCAAACGCTTTCTCGAAGAATTGGGAGTGCGACACCAATTTACGGCACCATACACACCGCAAGAGAATCCTACAGAACGTGCAAACCGCACGGTAAAAACGATGATGGCACAATTCACCAAAGATAACCAGCGGTGCTGGGATGAATTTTTGCCAGAATTGTCACTGGCCGTTAATACCAGCGTATCGGCGTCTACAGGCTACAGTGCAGCGTTTATCACGCAAGGGCGGGAACCAAGGCTACCAAATGCGCTGTACGACAACGTTACACTCGGCACAGGGCAACCGACACAAACACCCAGCGACAATGCGCAAAAACTTAGAGAAGTTTTTGAATTGGTGCGCAGGAGTTTAGAGAAGGCCTCTCAGGACCAAGCAAGGCATTACAACCTACGGAGACGGCAGTGGAAACCATCCGTAGGAGACAAGGTGTGGGTGAAACAACACCACCTGTCAAATGCAGCGGAAGGCTTCGCTGCGAAGCTTGCTCTTCTAAATTTTCCGGACCATATACAATAATGAATTTTTGTATCACCTGTAATCTGTAAATTACAGGGGAAAACTGGGGAAAAAGAACGGACCGCGCACATAGGCGACATAAAACCCCACGGAGGCGGAACGGACAACGGGTAAGACAATAAAAAAAAAATTTTGGGGTCACAAATTATTTTAAGATTTTTTCCTTTTGGTGGAATATAGTAAGGTATTACATATTTATTAAAGCATAACAAAAATAAATATGTAAGTATTACATATATATAAAATAAATATTAAAATTTAAATTATAAAACAGCCGAGGTGAATAATGAATCATACAGCGAGTATTAATTATTATTATTTATTCATATCAGACGACGCGTCTTGATATGGAGTTGATAAAGAACTAAAGCTAAGAGTACAAGTTGTTTACTTATAAAGCCCTAGCTTGTCGCTTTGCTGCCGCTATGCAACGGCATGTGTTGTCGCTATGCGGCCGCTGCGCCGGATACGAAACTGCTGATCTTGCGCCTCGTGCAAGATATCGCGTTTCGGTCTGGTCAGCGGCGGGCCCGCTGGATCGCTGGCCTGTGTGCAGCGTTAGCACTATGCTCCACCGTTAACTACTCTCCCCTTCAAGTTGGGACCGTCCTCGGTCACAGTAAGCTCTTTTATCACGTTACGAATCGCTGCTTTCTGTTGACTCCTTCTCTTGTAACGGATAAATAACGATATAAGGACAGCCGTGGCGCACAGCATCAGACCAACTGTAGACGCTACTATGGGCCTGGTTTTCATCTGCGACCGTAGCACGCCGATGTGCCTCAAGTTTTCGATGCTCATTTGATGAAGAAGTGGCATGCTTAGTAGGTTTTGGTGCTCAATTATGTTGAGCGATGGCGAAGCTGCTGAACTGGGAATTTTTTTGGGGTTGCCGTTATAGTTGGTAAACCTTCTTCCGTTTATGTGTGCCACCTCGTTGAAAGTTAGTAGGTAAGTGCCGTTGATGTTGATTTCTGGTCCCTCATCGAGGCTTACCCTGGCTGGGCTATCGTTGATGATGACTACTCCTTCGTCTATCGCCTCTACTGGGGCCAGGTGGTTCGGCTGGGTGAGGCAGTGCGCTGTCCCACCGGAGTGTAGTTGTTGTGCGCAAGTAGGACCGGATGCCTCCCTGCAGAAAGCCATTGTTGTTGAGGCGCTGCAGGATTGCAGTGCCACTATCTTGTCGTTGCACTCCGCTACTGCGTTTCTGGTAGTTGCAGGATTATCCCGCGGTGAGCGACAGGGTAAACAATAACTTTATTACAGACTAACTTAGGTTTAGGATATTTAATGATAAAATGAATGGAATTGCTATCTGCTAAAACCTTAACCTTAGATACGCTCATTATTTGGGCTACATTAACGCCCGTGAAACTTTCACGCAGAATTATTTTCAAATCGTCATTGTTTATTATTGCGGGGTTTGTAAGGTTTATGCCGGCCAGTGCTATTGCGATAATTAAATTTTCTAGTTGTAAGGTAAGTATCCTATTCCTTGCTAGGAGTGTTTCGTATAAATGTGACGTATCGATTTCTTGTTTTTGTGAACTTTAAAATTTCATTGACTGTAGCTGTTAAACTATTTATCTGTTCTTGAGTTTTTGTGTTAATTACAATTTGTCTATTGTTTTCTCTTATTAATTCTGCTTCTGTTTGTCGCGTCTCTTGTAAGTCGTCAAAGTCCGGCGTCCCTGCTATCACCTTTAGCGCAGAGCCTAAGAAGTTTAAGCTTCTTGCATGTCGGTGATGCACGTCCAGTGTCGATAATAGTGTTGTCAAGTGTCCGACGTCCGCGTCGAGTATCTTCCTCATGTGTGATTGGGGAAATAAGTTTGTCATGTCCGCAGTTTCTCGTACTAGTCCGTCGTATTCGGTGAGGTTCGTCGAGTGGCGTAGGTAGTTTGTCTCGTTCCAGAGTATGGCAGTCCCGTCGAGTATCGGTATGTAATTAGAGTGTGTGTAGTCTGTTAGTTTGGCGGTCGTCATTGTAACCCACAATAAAATGAAAAGGAACCTAATCGAGCGAAAAAATAAAAATGGTCGTACTTTAATTTTATATTTTTGTGGTTTTTTGTAATAAAAATTTTTATTTTTTTTATTTTTTTTTTTATTTATTTTTTTATTATTTTTTTATTATTTTTTTTATTTTTGGGGGTTGGTGTTTGGGCTTTTCGCAGGTTATCCTTGTGAACCGTCCTCCCGTTAATGAGAACAGTTGTCCCCAAATCAGCTTGTATGCGTTCTTCTACATACAAGGGGGTGATCTTGTTCCCTATCCTTCTATTAGTTTTTACCAATACCCTTTCTCCTACCTCGAACACTCTGTTCTGCCTAGCTGGGTTGTTTCTTTCTAGCTGCGTTTCTTGTGCCTTACTGAGTCTGTTCCGTATGTCCTCTTCTAATTCTGGGGGAGCCGAATGGATTACCTTGATGGGTGTTTTGTCTGTTACTGAGTGGATTGACCGGTTATATTCTATTGTTGTTTGTAGAATTAAATCTATTATATCGGTAATACCTCTTTCCTCTGTAAGACATCTTGCCATGTCACCCAAAGTACTGTGGAAACGCTCCACTTGACCATTTGATGTGCTGTGTAGCGGCGGACAACATACGACTTCTATATTGTAAAAATTTCTCAGCATGGACTTGATTGTTTCTGAGTTAAAGGCTGCCTCATTATCGCAGTAGATTGTTTTAACTTTTGGGAAGAAGTTTATAATTTGTAAAGGGGGCTCTTTATGTCCAGAATTGTGCGTGAAGCAATTGGTTGCACTATTGCGAATTTGGAAAATTTATCAATTGCTGTCAGAAAATGTTTCCCTGCGGTGGAGTAAATATCTATATGTACTGTTTCTCCAGCATAGGAAGGGATCGGTGTGACACCGAGTTCCTGTTTTTAGGGTGGCGATCGTATTTTGATCGCGCACAAATCCTGCATGCTGTGGCTACCTCGGTAGCTAATTTGTTCATTTTTGAAATAGTAGTCGCGCAAAATTTGTTTTTACATTCTCTTGCGCTGCTCTGTGAGCACGGTTGTGCTCAATGGTAACAACTTCTTTTGCTCATCTTTGTTAAATACGTCCATTACTCTGTTCTTGCAGAACCAAAATGTTGTTGAAGGGAATGTCTCAACTATGGCATGTTGTATGCGGCCAAGGACGGGGAGCTCGTAATGTATTGCGTTTACAACATTGGGTTTCACCACATCTTTTACTGTGTCAATGATTGAATCCCAGTTACTGAAGTTGATTAAATGTCGAGTTTTTCTCCGAAGAGTATGAAGGTCCTCTTGGAAGGATTGTCAGCTTCCTCTAGAATAATTTGGTTTCGGAAACAGTTAACCGGCTTGTCGGTTGACTCGATCGTGTGGGTAAGTGATTCCTCGCTATGTATTGTGGCTGCGTCTGACTGAGGAGGATTTTCTAGAGCATTTATATTTTGCCTGGACAAGGCATCAGCCACATGGTTTTCTTTTCCGGGCTTGTAAAAATTTTGGCGTCGTGTTCGTCTATGAAGGCTTTCCAACGTTTAATTTTTGCGTTGGGATTTTTGTCAGATACCGCGAATGTTAAGGGTTGGTGGTCTGTGTAAATGTTAAGGTTGTTGACCCCATACAGGTAGTGGCGCAGGGTGTTTAAGGCCCATACTATCGCTAGCAACTCTCTTTCGTTTGTTGCGTAATTTGCTTCTCTATCTTTCAAGGTCCTAGAGATCATGGTAATGGGTCTTCCGCCTTGGGACAATACAGCTCCTATGCCTGAGGACGAGGCGTCCGTTGTAAGATCAAAGGGTTTTTTAAAGTCAGGGTAGTGAAGAATTATTTCTTCAGAAGCCAGAATATTTCTGAGCTTGTCAAGGTCTGGTACTGTGTTTCGTTTAAGGCAATGGGTATTTTTGGAAGTTTGTTTACTAACCTTCCCGTTTTCCCCTTTTAGGATATCGGATAACGGCTTTGCGATTGAGGCAAAGTCTTTTATGAAACACCTATAGTAGTTAGCCAATCCGAAGAATGAGCGAACTGCGAAGAGATTTGTCGGCTGAGCAAATTCTTTTATTGCTTTTACTTTGTCGGGACTGGTCTTTGTGCCGCTACTGGACACGATGAATCCCAAGTATTCTACACTTTCTTTGAAGAAGTGTGATTTTTCTTTGAGACCTTCATATTTGCTTCATGAAGGCATCTTAAGATCTGGCCTACGTCTTGAACGTGGTCCTTTTCGTTTTTTGAGAAGATGATGACATCATCGACATAGACATAACAAGTCTTGCCAATGTGCTCTCGTAGCACGTCATCAATTGCTCTCTGGAAAATACTTCCTGCGTTCTTTAGGCCGAACGGCAGTCGGCAGAACTCGTATTTTTCCCCGTTAACAGAAAAAGACGTCTTTTCACGGTCTTGTTCTGCTAAGGTGATCTGGTGATAACCAGATTTTAGGTCCAGTGTTGTAAAAAATCTGGCCTTCCCTAAGTTTGCTAATATCATAGCAATACTTGGCATGGGGTATCTATCGGCGATAGTTTTTTGGTTGAGCTTTCTGAAATCGATAACCAATCTTTTTCGGGCTCCTGAGTCGTCAACTCCTTTTTGTTAACGACCCAAATGGGGTTATTATAGGGTGACTTAGAAGGACGGATTATTCCGTTCTTTAAGAGGTCTTTTATCTCTTTTTTGACAAAGTCTGCTGCGCCCATTGGAAATGGGTACAGCTTGGAGTAAACCGGTTCGTTATCTTCCGGTCGAATAGTTCCGACAACTGATGTATTAAATGGCAGTAACTCATTTGGTTCTGCGAAGCTTTGACATTGCTCTTTAGCATTGTAATAAATTCTTGTCTGACATGTGCGGGAACTTGTAGCTCTCCGATTTCTGTAAAGTTAACATTTTTACATTTTACAAATTGGACGGTTTCTTCGTATGAACCGTCTTTCTTAAAAATTTTGCCCTGAGGAAATCGAGCAATATACCGGCTTCGCGTATAAAATCTAAGCCAATAATGCCATCAAAGTTTGTGAGTCCTGGTAGCAGGAAAAATGGACTCTCAAGTCCGAAAATTTTGAAAATGTATTTATGCGTGATATCGCTAGACCCGTGGATGGTACCGATATCGAAAAGTTCTTTTACAGGAAGCTTGTGATTTAGCTCTAGGGTAGATCGAACGTAGTTTTTTGAAGCCCCTGTGTCAAGCAAGAGTTTTAGTGTTTGCCCTGCGACTTTGCGTTCGATGAACGCGAGCAGGGACTGTCCTCTAAAAATGAACAGTGTCGCAAACGTAATCGTCTTGGGCACATTCTTCGATGTCAGCAACTGCGGCGTTGGTTATGATTTCATAAGCTTGTTCCGCCTCTTGCGAGTCGTCTTGCGCAAGGTGGTTGACTCTTTGGCGTCTTTGGTCTGATTGCCTTTCTGTACTATTTGCCCGTTTTGCACGGTTAGGGTTTGTGCGGGCAGATTGTTGGTTTTGATTTTGACCTTGCCGCTGAAAGTTTGTCTGTTGCTAAACTTGGATGATGAAGGGTCTACCTCCATTGGTTCTACTCGGTCGTTTTCCCGAGGCTTGCTTTGGGGTTGGTTAGGGCTGTCCCTTTTGAAGTGTGGGTTTTACCCTGGCCTCTGTAAGGCCCCCTATCTTTTGGCTCGGCTTGTTGCCGTTTTCTCTCTCCTCGAGACTTCTTGCATAATTTGCCGCAAGTTGTACCTCTCGTGGTTGGCTTCAATTTCTTGTGCCATGTGAGGGCGGCTGGCAAACTTTTTGGTTGGGCTGAGAATAATACATCGGTAAGGTTCTTTCTGAGGCCCGATATAAATACACGCAATGCGTCTGCACGATACTTCTCATTCATATGATTAGCTATCGTTGTGTCATATGACATTATAGATTTATTTGTGAGGAGAGCGAGCTTTTTCTCAATCTCATCATAAAACTCTAAAAGATTCATGTTACCCTGCCTAAGAGTTGTTAATTCTTGCTCAATAAGGTGTGCAGGGCGTTTATCTGCGTATGTGAAGTCTAGCCTTTCAATGATGGCTTCGAAATTAAGTTTGGTGTTGAAAGATGAGAGTGTGCGGTTTGCCCGCCCCTAATTTTGTTTCTGATTATGATCACCGCCTGATAATGGCTGGTGCTACCTTAGTGATTTTGAAAGCTTATAAGCGGCTGTGGCCGCTTGACGCCAGGAGACATGGTCTTCCTGTATTCCGTTAAACTCGGGTAGAGATTTAACGGCGTCGAGTGGTTCGTTGCCTGTTGTATTTGTACAAGTAACATCTTCAAAAGTTTTGACAACCGGCTCGTTTACTGATACCTGTTTAACGCTGTTCGCGAGTTGCTGAACTGTTTCGTTAAACTCTTTCTCTGTACGTCGAGTGCAGCGGTTACTGCTGCTCCTATAATGTTTGAAAGAGTCTCTGCGTCTATGTTCGACATGTTGTTAGTTAACTTGAGTTTTCTAAGTCAGTCAATAAATCAGAAATGCTGTCTGAGTCGCTTTCGTCGTTTGTAAACATAGGGCGTTGTCGACACTTTGTTTATTTAATCTTTTTTGTTTTGTATGGCAAGCAATAAGATATTCTTTTGGTTGCCACAATGTGTGCGCTAAATAACGACAATAAAAAGACCAAATAGTGGCCTTACAAATTATGCACCGTATCGGGTTACACTGGCTCGGTCGCTAAGAATTTATAATGCAACTTTTGAGCAGCCTTAATAGCTGAATATTATTACTTTTTATTTGAAAAGCCTGAGACAACTTATGACGATTTGATGAAAAATTATGCATAAATTTTCACTACATTTTGTTTTTGTCTTCTTAAAATCAATCCTGGTGCTGCTACTGAATCTTCCTTCCTTCGAGTTAGGTGTTGTGTCTTCCGTGTTTTTTATTGTTTTAAATTGTTAATATTTGTGAATGATTTTGGTTCACGCACTGAGTTTTGTTTGCATTTGCGGATGTTTATAGTTTGTTTATTTCATGCACTTATTTCATGTACTTTTTTTATTATTTTGTGAATTATCTCGTTTTGTTCACGCACTGAGTTTTGTTTGTGGATGTTCATAACTGCTTTGTTGTTTTGCAATATTCTGTGAATTATTGTTTGCTGGTGCACTGAGATTTTTTATTTAATCTGCAAGTACTTTTACTTGTTACACTTGTGTGTTGTATGTTGGGTGTATCACGGTGGATTCCGTAAACGTTGGGCGACAGTTTACTTTCCTTTTATATACCGGGCAACAGCCGAAGTGAATAATGAATCATACAGCGAGTATTAATTATTATTATTTATTCATATCAGACGACGCGTCTTGATATGGAGTTGATAAAGAACTAAAGCTAAGAGTACAAGTTGTTTACTTATAAAGCCCTAGCTGTCGCTGCTGCCGCTATGCAACGGCAGTGTCGCTATTGGTATCACGGATATTTATCGTAAAACAAACAGAATATTGGTATTACATATTTATTAAAGCATAACAAAAATAAATATGTAAGGTATTACATATATATATAAATAATAAAAATAAATATGTAAGGTATTACATATTTATTAAAGCATAACAAAATAAATATGTAAGGAAAAAAAAAATAAATTTTTATTACATATATATATATAAATAATAAAAATAAATATGTAAGGTATTACATATTTATTAAAAATAAAAATAGATAAAAAAAAAAAAATAATAATAATAAAAGCCACGGCCCAACCAAGGGCATTACAAAAACCGGACCTGAACGCGGCGAAAGGTGTGCGAAGCATACGCTGCCAGGAAAACGGTTAATGAAAAAGGTTAGCGATATCGCAAAGAGAGCGCTGACAAAACATGGCTGTCGCAGACGGGAAGGATACCGTAACTTGGGCACCTACACTGTTGCACATGCGTACGGAGTAGGGGGTATAAAAGGTGCTGACTACCATGCAGGCGGCCACTTTACGATATTTTTTTGTAAAAACAAGTACTCACCGTTAAGATGGAGCAAGGAAACAACAGCAACACCGAGGGAAGGAGGGCAGCCCATGCGTCGAGCCGTGACCCACGTGCGCACTCTCGCACACCAGCGGGGGATGTGTGCGTGGTCGACGCGGCGGCCATGGGTGCCAGCGCCAGAGGGCGCAGAAACGTGGCGCGACGAGGGCGTTGGGCCGGACAGCCCTATGCGCGTGCCGGACCGCAACGGGAGGCGTCGCCAGACGTGTTGGAGCTGCGGGCGTCGCCTATTTTAGAATCGCCTGAGGAGCGGGAGGCAGCCGAGCGCGAGCGTGGTCGCCGCCAGGAGCTGGAGGAAGAGCGGGAGTGGGTGCGCAGGGCATACGGCGAGGACTACGACAGCAGCGACTGGGAGGTGGATGCCAGCGCTGGTCCAGTGGACGAGGTTGAGGAGTCGCCACCGCCAAGGGACTTCTTTGAAGTGAACCCGGAATGGGTACGCATGTGCCATCCCGAGGCACCACCGACGCCAGAGGATGAGCATGTGGGCCCAGCCAGCCCGGAGCGGTTCGCCACACCACCACTACCCGAGACACCACCGCCAGATTGGCGCCCCGCTAGGCCACCGTCGCCATTCCCACGTGGGCTGGACGCTTCGGAGGATGAGGAGGATGAGGACGAGGATATCATTTATATATCGTCCGACGAGGAGGAGGCAACACCGCAGGCCGAGGAGCAGATGCCAACGGCCGATCCGGGTGAGTCGACACCACCGACGGCGACCATAACGCGGGAGAGGTGCTTTGTGGATGGGCGATGGCAGCACACTGCGACGATTGTCGTGGAGTGGGCAGAGGAGGTGGCGCTGCCACGACCCGAGTTTATTAAGGAAATGACGCCACCACGACCGCGGACGCCAACGCCACCTCGACAGCGGACGCCAACGCCACCACGAACACGGACGCCGACGCCGCCACCACGAACACGGACACCGACGCCGCCACCACCACGACCGCGCACGCCGTCACCACTACGCGCATCACCGGCACCAAACAACGCGGCCACCAGTCCGGCAACAAGGACATCGCCGTGGGTGTGGCCAACACCGATGCAGGTGGGCACGCCGCCTCGCCCCAGGACACCGCCTCCGCCACCAACATGGGCGCCCAATGCGGCACGCCCAGCTTTCGGCCGGCAGGCTTCATGCCCATACGGGGAACGGCCGGCTCGCCCGGTACTGCAGCGGCAGTCGTCCGCACCACTGGCGATTCCGGGATGGAGAGAGGTGGCGCGAGCCGACTGGCCATCCGAGGTCGTAGCTGCCGCAGCTGGAGGTAGCGACCGACGCACGTCGCGCATCGTGTGGGCGCACGGCCAACGATATCGCGTGCGTATTTCAGCCCGAGGCACGCGGGCCTTTGTGGCCGAATAATAAAAAAAAAAGAACACCACAATAAAAAAACAAGGGGAAACGTTGCAGTCGGACGCAAACCGACTGCGGCATACTCGATACCAGAATAAAAACCGGTAAAAAGAGGCCTGAATGCAAGGGGTACGGATGCGGCAGGGTTGTACGCTGCCTTAAAGATTCTCCGATGCAGATGGGGATGCCACCGGCTATCTTCATACCGAATTTGGTGCCTCTAGCTCAAAGTTTGTAAAAGGTTGGGAAAGGGGGGGGCTGGGGCGGTATGGGTAGTTGTGGCATCAAAATTTTTGTTGCAGATCTTTCTGAAATGTCAATTGCTATCTTCATACCAAATTTGTTGACTCTAGCTCAAAATTTGTAAAAGGTGGGGAAAGGGGGGGCTGGGGGCGGTTTGGGTGGGCGTGGCATCAAAATTTTTGTTGCAGATCTTTGTGGAATGTCAATTTCTATCTTCATACCAAATTTGGTGACTCTAGCTCGAAGTTTGTAAAAGGTGTGGAAAGGGGGGCTGGGGCCGGTAAGGGTGGGCGTGACATCCAAATTTGTGATGCAGATCTTTGTGGAATTTCAATTGCTATCTATATACCAAATTTGGTGACTCTAGCTCGAAGTTTGTAATAAGTGTGGAAAGGGGGGCTGGGGGCGGTAAGGGTGGGCGTGGCATGCAAATTTTTGAAGCAGATCTTTGTAAAATGTCAATTGCTATCTTCATACCAAATTTGGTGACTCTAGCTCGAAATTTGTAATAAGTGGGGAAAGGGGGGCTGGGGGCGGTATGGGTGGGCGTGGAATCCATATTTTTGATGCAGATCTTTCTGAAATGTCAATTGCTATCTTCATACAAAATTTGGTGACTCTAGCTCGAAAATTGTAAAAATTGGGGAAAGGGGGCGAAATGGAGGGCGTGGCTCCAAAACTTTGATGCAGATTTTTGAAGTCGTTGCCAGCTATCTTCCTACCAAATTTGGTGGCTCTAGCTCCACAACTCTGGAAGATACACGCAATCCCGTTTTTGACGAAGCGTTGGGGTGGATGGGGGCGGCTAGGGCAGTATTGGTGGGCGTGGCATCCAAACTTTGATGCAGTTTTTAGGGGGTCATCATCACCTATCTTGGAACAAAATTTGGTGGCTCTAGCTCAAAAACTGTGGGAGATATAGCCATTACTGATTTCAAAATGCGGGGGGGCTGGGGGCGGAATGGGTAGTTGTGGCATCAAAATTTTTGTTGCAGATCTTTCTGAAATGTCAATTGTTGTCTTCATACCAAATTTGTTGACTCTAGCTCAAAATTTGTAAAAGGTGGGGAAAGGGGGGGCTGGGGGCGGTTTGGGTGGGCGTGGCATCAAAATTTTTGTTGCAGATCTTTGTGGAATGTCAATTGCTATCTTCATACCAAATTTGGTGACTCTAGCTCGAAGTTTGTAAAAGGTGGGGAAAGGGGGGCTGGGGCCGGTAAGGGTGGGCGTGACATCCAAATTTGTGATGCAGATCTTTGTGGAATTTTAATTGCTATCTATATACCAAATTTGGTGACTCTAGCTCGAAGTTTGTAATAAGTGTGGAAAGGGGGGCTGGGGGCGGTAAGGGTGGGCGTGGCATGCAAATTTTTGAAGCAGATCTTTGTAAAATGTCAATTGCTATCTTCATACCAAATTTGGTGACTCTAGCTCGAAATTTGTAATAAGTGGGGAAAGGGGGGCTGGGGGCGGTATGGGTGGGCGTGGAATCCATATTTTTGATGCAGATCTTTCTGAAATGTCAATTGCTATCTTCATACAAAATTTGGTGACTCTAGCTCGAAAATTGTAAAAATTGGGGAAAGGGGGGCGAAATGGAGGGCGTGGCTCCAAAACTTTGATGCAGTTTTTTGGGGGTCGTTACCAGCTATCTTCCCACCAAATTTGGAGGCTCTAGCTCCACAACTCTGGAAGATACACGCATTCCCGTTTTTGACGAAGCGTTGGGGCAAATGGGGGTGGCTAGGGCGGTATTGGTGGGCGTGGCATCCAATCTTTTGATGCAGTTTTTGAGGGGTCATCATCACCTATCTTGGCACCAAATTTGGTGGCTATAGCTCAAAAACTGTGGGAGATATAGGGTTTTTTTGACTTTAAAATGCGGTGGGGCTGGGGGCGGAATGGGGGGCGTGGCTCCAAAATTTTTGATGCAGTTTTTTGGGGGTTGCTAGTAGCTATCTTCTTACCAAATTTGGTACTTCTAGCTGTAAGGATGTGCGAAATATGTGGATTTATCGGTTTTGAGTTATCGAATTTATCGATTTGCCAGCCCCCCAGTTATCGTAGAACCCCCATCTTGACACTTTAATTTACTATCCCATAGATAAAGAGATTTGGAAAGTTTCAAGTCTCTAGCTTGAAGGGTGTGGAAAAAAGTTGCGTTCATACAGACGGACAGACGGACAGACGGACAGACAGACAGACGGACAGACGGACAGACACCATGACGGACATTGCACAAACTCAATATACTCTTTACCTGCGGTATCGAGTATAAAAATGAAAAAATATTTATATCTGCCATATTCATTTAACCTGAAAAAAAAATATAAAGGAAAACAGGTGTATTAAAACTGCAGGAGGGGGGGTGAAAGTGACTGGAAGCATACTCACATAAAAGGTGTGTGCGATCCAGCGCGAGCGGCAAAACGGCATGGCCTGGAAAAAGAGAACATGAGTTAGGATATGGTGGAAATGGCGCAAGGCGCAAAAATATATTACTTACGTTTGCTTTTAGATTCTTTTCAGCAACAACAAAACAATTGCAAACTGCAAATTGTGTGTCATGGCCGATTAGTGTTGGATAGTTGCGTGTGGCCACATCGATCTGGCCACATCGCAAATATCGATCAGGCCGTAGCGAGTAACACCGGGCGATGCGAAGCTGGCTGCTATGGCGCAACGCACCACTAGATGGCGTTACACGACCGCCAGCTGATCGCTACAGCGACACTGTTAACGGACGCCAAAGTTCAAAACGGAGGCGCGCGATTTGAAAGACGCAAAATCAAGTGGAAGGCTTCCACTTCCGGAGAAAGAGGGGAGTGTGAGGAGCCATATTTACTTATAGCACCTCACAAAAAGCGATTGTATTTATAGCCGCAGCCGGACCTGAGCTGCGGCGAATTCGCATGCTGTCTCGCTCTGACACAGGATGTCAGCGCTAAGGTACGTGTTTGGCACATGGGAGCCACAAAAACACGTACCGCAAAAGTCGTGGCAAAGTGCCGTTGGTGTGCGAGCGGTGCATCCACGAAATATAGTGATCACCGTCACACCAACGACAGGCGTGATCAGCAACGAGGAACCGTTGTTGCTAGGCAAACCTCACTGGAACGATCACGCCACCTTTGCCCTTGGCGCGACATTGGCAGCGTTGACAGGCCCCGGTCCAGCGAGACAGCAGAAGAATATAAAAGGAGCCGCCTTGGGCAGAGCGGCAAGTTAGTTACGTACAAGTTAGTTGCGTACAAGTTATTCGAATACAAGTGAGTGCGAAGTCAGCGAAGCGAAACTCCAGTACGGAGCCAATACGAAATAAGTGAAAATCAGTGCGATACATAAAGAAATCCTACGCGAAGGATAAGTTAAGAACTTAAAAGGATTCATATCGCAATAAGGACAACGCAGATCGTGTCCTTAGCGATTAACAAACAGTTTACGGAGAAATCGATACGCGAAATTTAGCCAGCCTTGGGGTGCGTTGCATTTGCAAAGCAACCTCGAATTAAAACCAAGTATCAGATAAGTGAGCCTGGCGAAGGACAGGTGAAGCTAAAGCCAGAGCCTGAGAGTAGGCGTCACTATTGGCAAAATCCTTGTGGTAACAAGGAGGCCATAGTAGAGCCTGGCGAATTCGGGCGTTGCTAGCTAAAACCTCGTTCAGTAGGCGAAACATTGACTCTGAATATTTGGTGCAACGAGAGCGCCAGCATTGCAAATAAAACCACGACACTGTAACTCTTTTGTGTATATGTTTGCTGATGATGTGAAGCTATGTTTCACCTATAATAACGCTTCCCTGTGTAATTTACTACAGTCGGATTTGGGTGCTTTGTCAGACTGGTGTCGTACTAAGTTAATAAATTTAAATAGTTCGAAATGTAGTCATGTCATTTTTTAGAAGTACCCCTCATACTGCTCACTACTTGCTGGATGCTTCACCACTTGACCGCGTGTTTGAAATTAAAGATTTAGGCATTATTCTTGATCCTAAATTAAAGTTTGACGCTCATATTTCGTATATGGTCAATAAGGCCATTAATGTCCTTGGCTTCATCAAGCGGTGGTCGAAAGAGTTTAATGATCCCTACACCACTAAAACGCTTTATACATCCCTAGTTCGTCCCATCCTGGAGTATGGATCTTGTGTGTGGTCTCCACAATACTCGATTCACCAGGATAGAATTGAATCTGTGCAGAAGAAATTTCTTCTATTTGCCCTTAGAAGTTTTAACTGGGTTCCTGGAGTTGACTTACCCCCGTACTCAAGTAGACTCCATTTGATAAATCTTCCCTCCCTGTTAAACCGTAGAGCTATGCATGGAGTATTATTTATTACTAACTTACTTAATGGTGAAATCGACTCATCAGTTCTTTTGAGTCGAATTAAACTTAATGTCCCAATTAGATCTTCACGTAACTTTTTACCCCTTAGCCTTGATCGTTGCTTCAGCAACTATTTAATTCATGAACCATTTCGTGTTATATGTTCTGACTATAACAAACTTTATTCTCTTGTCTCCTTGGAGGCCTCAACTCCAGTACTAAAAAGATCGATCCTTTTCGCTTTATCTAATCGTAACTACTAATTACTAATCTAACGCTGGTCTGATTGGGTTTTCTGGGTTTTTCCCAATCCTCGCAACAAATGTTGGACTACTCAATTTTTTATTGAATTTCCCAGAGCTTTAACGTTAACTTTTAAATATATTTTCAGATTTATATATTATTCTTTATTTAACTTAATTTAATTATTTTAACTATTTTTTAATTTAAATTAGTTTTGTTTTCATTTTAATGTCAGCTGCTCTTAGCTGACAATAAATAAATAAATAACAAGTGGAAACGTTGCAGTCGGACGCAACCGACTGCGGCATACTCGATACCAGTATTAAACCGGTAAAAAGAGGCCTGATTGCAGAGGGGTACGGATGCGGCCGGGGTGAACGCTGCCTTAAAGATTCTCCTATGCAGATGGGGATGCCACAAGCTGTCTTCGTTGCAAATTTGGTGACTAGCTCAAAGTTTGTAAAAGGTGGGGAAAGGGGGGCTGGGGGCAGTACGGGTAGTTGTGGCATCAAAATTTTTGATGCAGATCTTTGTGAAATGTCAATTGCTATCTTCATACCAAATTTGGTGACTCTAGCTCAAAGTTTGTAAAAGGTGGGGAAAGAGGGGCGAAATGGAGGGCGTGGCTCCAAAACTTTGATGCCGATTTTTGGGGGTCGTTGCCAGCTATCTTCCTACCAAATTTGGTGGTTCTAGCTCCACTACTCTCGAAGATACACGCATTCCCGTTTTTGACGAAGCGTTGGGGTGGATGGGGGCGGCTAGGGCAGTATCGGTGGGCGTGGCATCCAAACTTTTGATGCAGTTTTTGGGGGTTATCATCACCTATCTTGGCACCAAATTTGGTGGCTATAGCTTAAAAACTGTGGGAGATATAGCCATTTCTGATTTCAAAATGCGGGGGGGCTGGGGGCGGAATGGGTGGGCGTGGCTCCAAAACTTTGATGCAGATTTTGGGGGTCGTTGCCAGTTATCTTCCTTCCAAATTTGCTGGCTCTAGCATCACAACTCTAGAAGATACACGCATTCCCGTTTTTGACGAAGCGTTGGGGTGGATGGGGGCGGCTAGGGCAGTATCGGTGGGCGTGGCATCCAAACTTTTGATGCAGTTTTTGGGGGTTATCATCACCTATCTTGGCACCAAATTTGGTGGCTATAGCTTAAAAACTGTGGGAGATATAGGCTTTTCTGATTTCAAAATGCGGGGGGCTGGGGGCGGAATGGGGGGCGTGGCTCCAAAATTTTTGATGCAGTTTTTTGGGGGTTGCTAGTAGCTATCTTCTTACCAAATTTGGTAGTTCTAGCTGTAGGGATGTGCGAAATATGTGGATTTATCGGTTTTGAGTTATCGAATTTATCGATTTGCCAGCCCCCCAGTTATCGTAGAACCCCCATCTTGACACTTTAATTTACTATCCCATAGATAAAGAGATTTGGAAAGTTTCAAGTCTCTAGCTTGAAGGGTGTGGAAAAAGTTGCGAACATACAGACGGACAGACGGACAGACGGACAGACACCATGACGGACATTGCACAAACTCAATATACTCTTTACCTTCGGTATCGAGTATAAAAAGAGGCCTGATTGCAAGGGGGTACGCTGCCTTAAAGCTTCTCCGATGCAGATGGGAATGCCACCAGATATCTTCCTTCCAAATTTGGTGACTTTAGCACAAAGTTTGAAAAAAGTTGGCAAAGGGGAAATGGGGGTGGTATGGTGGGCGTGGCATCCGAATTTTTGATGCATATCTATGTGGAATGTCAATTGCAATCTTCATACCAAATTTGGTGACTCTAGTTCGAAGTTCGTAAAAGACCTGGGAAAGGGGCTGGGGGCGGTATGGGTGGGTGGCACCCAAATTTTTGATGCAGAACTATGTGGAATGTCAATTGCTATCTTCATACCAAATTTGGTGACTCTAGCCCGAAGTTTGTAATAGGTGTGGGAAGGCTGGGTGGGGGCGATATGGGTGGG
Organism: Scaptomyza montana; assembly: GCA_018904305.1. Taxonomy (NCBI): domain Eukaryota; kingdom Metazoa; phylum Arthropoda; class Insecta; order Diptera; family Drosophilidae; genus Scaptomyza; species Scaptomyza montana. The sequence continues at coordinate 25,983 of JAEIGR010000163.1, forward strand.
TGTGGCATCCAAATTTTTAATGCAGAACTATGTGGAATGTCAATTGCTATCTTCATACCAAATTTGGTGACTCTAGCACGAAGTTTGTAAAGGGTGGGGATAAGGAGGCGTAATGGGTGGGCGTTGCTCCAAAGCGTTGATTCAGATTTTTGGGGGTCGTTGCCAGCTATCTTCCTACCGAATTTGGTGACTCTAGCTCCACAGCTCTGAAAGATTCACGCATTCCCGTTTTTGACGTAGCGTTGGGGCGGCTTGGGCGGTATTGGTGGGCGTGGCATCCAATATTTCGATGCGGTTTTATGGGGTTCAACAACTTATCTTGGCACCAAATTTTGTTGCTCTTGTTAAAAAACTGTGGTAGATATAGGCTTTTCTTATTTCAATATGCTTTTCGATGGTGGGGGGGTTGGGAAGGGTGCTGGGGGCGGAATGGTGGACGTTTTGATGCAGTTCTTTGAGGGTCGTTACCAGCTATCTTTCAATCTAATTTGGTGGCTCTAGCTCCACAACTCTGTAAGATACCTGTTTTTCCGTTTTAGACGAAGCGTTGAGGCGGATGGGGGCGGCTAAGGCTGTATTCGTGGGCGTAGCATCCAAACTTTTGATGCAGTTTATGGAGGGTCATCATCACCTATCTTGGCACTAAATTTGGTGGCTCTAGCTCAAAAACTGTGGGGCTGGGGGCGGGATGGGTGGGCGTGGCTCCAAAATTTTTGATGCAGTTTTTTGGGGTTGCTCGTAGCTATCTGCTCACAATTTTGTAGTTCTAGCTGTAAGAATGTGCGAAATATGTGGATTTATCGGTTTTGAGTTATCGAGCTTATCGATTTGCAAGCCCCTCAGTTATCGTAGAACCCCAATCTTGACACTTAATCTGTCCCGGCCATAGATAAAGATATTTGGAAAGTTTTAAGTCTATAGCTTGAAGGGTGTGGAAAAAAGTTGTGTTCATACAGACGGATGGACAGACGAACAGACAACATGCAGACATTGCACAAAGCCGTATCTTCTTAAATACTTATGTTTTAAGTAATTACTTTAAAATCTCAAAATTCGTCTTTGATCGTACAAGTTCTGCCCCAGCCATGATGTGTATAACGCCCATGAGCTTTTTTAACTGCTTAATATCACTGATCAAAGAATTAAATTGGAGTGGAGGATGGAGGGTAGAAACGCCTTGACTGTAACGATTTTATATTTTATTTTCAAGCATTTCAAGCAGGTAAAATACTTCCAAGTATCGTCTGTAAGTATCCCCAAAAACCTGCATGATAACGTTGGAGCCGCCCCAACGCTTCGTTAAAAACGGGAATGCGTGTATCTTTCAGAATTGTTGACCTAGAGCCACCAAATTTGGTGCCAAGATAGGTGATGATGACCCTTTAAAAATTGCATCAAAAGTTTGAATGCGACACCCACCAATACTGCCTTAGCCGGCCCCAGCTGCCTAAGCACATCGTCAAAAACGGGAATGCGTGTATCTTCCAGAGTTGTGGAGCTAAAGCCACCAAATTTGGTAGGAAGATAGCTGGCAACAACCCATAAAATCTGCATCAAAGTTTTGGAGCCACGCCCACCCATTTCGCACCCCTTTCCCAACCTTTTACAAACTTTTAGCTAGAGTCACCAAATTTGGTATGAATATAGCAATTGACATTCCACAAATATCTGCAGAGAAAATTTGGATGCCACGCCCACCCATTCTGCTCCCAGCTCCCCTTCCCACACCTTTAACAAACTTTGAGCTTGAGTCACCAAATATGGTATGAAGATAGTTTATGACATCCCACAAAGACCTGCATCAAAAATTTAGATGCCACGCCACCCATACCACCCCCAGTCCCAATCCACCACCATTAAAAAACTTGTTTGCGTATATCATTTTAGCTAGAGCCACCAAATTTGATACAAAGATAGCTGGTAACGAATTCGCATCAAAAATTTTGATGCCACGCCCACCCATACCGCCCCCAGCTTCCCTTCCACAACCTTTTACAAACTTTGAGCTAGAGTCCCCAAATGTGGTATGAAGATAGCAATTGACATTCTACAATGATCTGCATCAATAATTTGGATGCCACGGCCACCCATACCGCCCCCAGCCCCCTTCCAACACCTTTTTCAGTATATACATTTACATATATATATTTATTTGAACACGATTTAAACATCAAGCGGAAAACTACTCACAGTTCAATGCTTATCTGAGGACCAGCAAACAATTAAAGTATATTATTTTTTAGTTTAATAAAAAGCATTTTTCAGTTGGAGGCCATGAGAAATATGACGCTTCAGTTGACATTAACACTTGGTCAGGTCGAGGTTTTTGTCATGGGATGTACCAAATCACTATCGAACAGTGTGCTAATGCATGTGGATGACATCAATGACGTAAATCGCATGATAAAGGTGAACAGTTATCCAACCTTAAAAACGAAAGTACCTTTTAACTTAATATTTATTTTATCACAGGATGCGGGCAGTAAAAAGATAAAAGCAATGCAGCGCGTTGCCATATTTCGACGTCAGGTTATCTTTAAAGAATGGGAGCACAAGCTTTATAAGGCCAATATTGCCTATCTTAAGTACATGTTGGATGCCATTGAGAAATGCAAAGTTACCATTGAGTTTCTAAACATTTTGCGCAACTGGGAAAAAATTAGAGCTGAACGCCAAAAATACATGACAGCTGGTGCTATTGAACGCATTGTTGAGCAAAAAATTTCATTATATAGAAAACAGATCGAACGCGTGTAAGTATTTAGATTATATATAATCAAAACAGGCATGAGTAACAAAATAAGCAAATATTTACTATAGCAATATCAAAATTGATAGTGCTAAGCAGAAAACACTGGAAAAGAAACGTCAAAATCATTTAATTGATTCCAAAATTGAACACCTCAAAGTAAGCGTTGCTATTCAGAACTCACAGCGCGATGTTATGATGGAGGAACGTCGCGATCGCGAGCAACGCGAGCGGTAAGCTCCAATTATTGGTTATCTGTACATTATTATGCTTAATAATTAAATAACCGTCCGACAGCATGGAACAGATCAAGAGTCATCGTATGTTATTGGACAACGTGCGTAAACACTATGCTCATGTCTTGGAATTGCACACAATTTTGGAGCTATTACGACTGCGCACATACCCTACTTTAGGACCACCGTTGCCCCAATGCCATCCTTCGGTACCAGAACATATACTTCACTCTGTGCCATAGATCCTCAATTCATTTATCATAAATGTATTCACAATATTCGTTAGATAACATTATTACTCATGTAATATAAACAAGGAAAATATCTTATCTTAAAATTTAGCATTGCTTTTGATTTTTATCACATGTTTTCTTTCCTTTGACCGCACGAAATGAAAACATAATTAAAATTAGTTCTTAGCTAAAAACAAAAGGAACGTACTTTGCATTACATTGTCTTTCCAAATTTACAGTTTGATGTCTTTGTCTCGACTTTTTAATACATCCGCCTGAAATTTGGTCCTGTCGCCACTTAATTTCATTTGCTTGTATCTGGGCAACTGATTATGCTATCAAACGTCATTTATGTGTCAGACATTCACACAATTAACTTTTCTTATTGACCTTCTTGATGTACATGTTCGAGATATTCTTATCTAAAAGAGCCAATAACACGTTTTTTAATACTCGTTACCGAAGGTAAAGAGTATATTGGGTTTGTGCAATGTCCGTCCAATTATAATTGGAAAAGATAATAAAGATAATTATTTTAGCCTATGGCATAGTAAAATAAAGTGTCAAGATTGGAGTTGTACGATAACTGGGGGCCTGGCAAATCGATAAATTCGGTAACTCAAAACCGATGAATCCACATATTTCGCACATTCTTACAGCTAGATTTGGTAAATTTGGTAAAAACATAGCTACCAGTTATCCCCAAAAAAATTGCATCCAAAAATTTGAAGCCACGCCCACCCATTCCACCGCCAGCCCGCCCGCATTTTGAAGTCAAAAAAGCCTATATCTCCCACAGTTTTTGAGCTTGAGCCACCAAATTTGGTGCCAGGATAGGTGATGATGATCCCCCTTCCATACCACCCCCTTTCCCAACAATATACAAACTTTGAGCTAGAGTCCCCTTTAAAACCTACTTTAAAATTTGAAAATATCGTTCTTGGTCTCTAAGTAGTCGACCGTTGAGCGTAACCATGTTCAAAAGATATACATATAATTATTTCCAAATTTCGTATATTGTTTAAGGACACCAAGAGGTGTGGGTGCTGTATTTGTGGGCGTGGCATCCAAAGCTTTGAATCTCTGAGGGTCGATACCATCCATCTTCCTACCAAAGTCAGTGACTGTAGCTCATAGTAAGGGGGCGAGGCATCATCATTTTTGCTACAGATCTTGGATCTCACCAGTTATCTTCGTACCAAAATTGGAGGCTCAGGCTCAAGAGATATACGCCTACCAGTTTTTGAAACGCGGCGGAGGGTGAATGGGGCCGTTTCCAGCTATCTTCCTACCAACTTGAATGGCAAGCTTACAAATTGCAAGAGATACACGAATTCCCGCGTTTAAGAAGGCTGTTGGGCGTGGTATTCAAAGTTTTGATGCAGTTTTTTGAGCGATGTAATCAACTATCTTGATACCAACTTCGGAGGCTACACTCAGAAAAAAACGTTCTAAAATCACGACCATTGGTCTTGATTTTCACCGGGCTGGTTCATAATTTTTCGTTCTTGTACTAAGAACGCTGGTAATAAAATGGTCATGATTTGGTCTTTGTAGAACGGATTTGGTACATTTATACCAAATTAAGAACGAAGTTCGTAAAAAAGGAACGTATGTACATGCTTATTTATCACCCGAACCTTATGCACTCACGGTAAACCCAAGCCGATGATCGTGTGTGTGCAGTTTTCTTTTGTGTAAGTAGCCGATTACGTTCGATCGCAATAAATATGTAGGTCGGCTGCTGACAAAAACTTGACTGCACAGTCCAAATAAAGCGTTGAACGTGCGTGAAGTAAAAAAGTTAAACAAGTGAAATAAGTGAAAAAATATTGTAAATAAACGACGACGACAGGGAAAAAGTTTCTCTGCTGCTGGATAGCTTCCGGATGCCGTACTTGCTACAGTATTTAACAGGTGAGTCGTATATAGTATATATTTATTAAAGTATATTAAGGTTTTAGTATATATGCATATACAGTCGAACTTCCATATAACGAATCTGAAGGGGACAAGAAAAAACTTCGTTATATAGAAATTTCGTTATATAGAAATGATGATAGAAACTGCTGACTAAAGAATCGCGCAATTTTTCACTTTTCTACAATGTGTACAACTATTCAAAATACAGTTAATCACAATCCATTATTCTTTGCTTTGGTGCCTATAAAAAATAGCGGAGTAATCCCAACAACAACATCTACGTCTACATCTACATCTTCGATGTGCACTGAGCAGTAAAAAATGTTCATAAAAAACTGTGCAGCAGAAGAGAATAAGCAAAAAATAACACGAAAACAAAACGGTATATGCAAAAATGTGTTATTGTTTTGTTTTCGCATTCTCAACGTAATTCGTACATAAAATGAAACAAGAACGAAAAAATTCGTTATAGGGAACAGAAAACGCTAGAGCGTACGAGCTACGTCCTAAAAATAAATTCGTAATACAGAAATATTCGCTATAGGGAAATTCGTTATATGGAGAACAAAACACACTGAAAGTTGCACCAAAAAGCAGTGTTCGCGAAATTAATTCGTTACATGGAAAACTTCGTTATATGGAAGTTCGACTGTATATATTAATGCATGCTGCAAAAAATCATTGAGAAAATAACGCAATTGCCCTGCAGTCCGGAGAATCGATGATTCAACTGTTAATTCATCGATCCATTTTCACCACCACTGCTTCTCGACTGGATGACTACGCGTGTAAAATATCGGTAAATTTAACATTGGCATGTCATTGGACGGTATGAATTGCTTCCGCTCTGCATTCCTTTTACCCATTCGCGAATCGATTCCTTTTTCCCATTTGCAAATCGATTCTTTTGTAATTCCAAGTAATTGATTTAAAAATAAATTTGTGGTAAATACAATTTTTGTTTTTATTTGAAAAATTTTAAAAATAATTTGTTTTTTTTTTTAAATAAATATTGTTTTTAGTTTTTTGCTTAAATGTAGCCTTATTGATTCTTTTTTTTTTTTTTTTTTTTTTTTTTAAGCTGCATTGCCCTACGCAGCTGCTTCTCCGCCGGTGTAGCTATGTCGACTGCCTGGATGGCATCTGAAAAATAATTTTAGTTTTATTAGAAATTGTTTGAATTCATTGTGTATTTAATTGTTAATATTATATTTCCTTTTTTTCTTATGTGATTTTAAACAAATTAAAATTAGTAAATAAAAATATACATATAAATATATTTATTTTTATACATATTTATGTTTTATATATTGTATTTATAATTTAAATATATATTTATAATTTATCTATATATATAAAAGAGTTTGTCCTGATGAGAATGGAAGAGCCACAGCCTAAACGAAAAGAGCTAGAAGGCTGAAATTTTCACACAATTTTCCATGCAGGTAGGAGGTGAGCACTAAGAATGATCGGAGCGAGATTTAAAAATAATTTGTCATCTAGCGCCGAACATGAAGAGCGATGCGTGAGCGTTTTCAAGTTTTAAGCTGCCTCTTTGGGTTTGGGACCAACAGCCCTCAATTCATGTTGCAGGTGTTGAATTCCCGACTGTCTGCACAACACGAGAATGAGCGAATCTGAAAACAAGTAAGAAGGTTTTAGTCGAGAAATCCCGACTAAAAGATACCCTGAACCAGTGTATTAAAATGACTTGCAGAAGTGAGTTTTTCTTGACTTTATTATTATTATTGGAACGAGTATCATGCACTGCGACCACTAGGATCTATTGTGCCCTCTTACTGTTTTGTGAGTTACAACTCCTCGAACAGCCCGATCGATCGCAGGAACGCGACGATGTGGCATGGTCGGAGAGCCCTCATCTTCTCTGTAGACAGAAAGAGGCTCCCTTGACTTAAACTTTAATAAAAAATATCTCCTGTGTTTCTTAACCGATTTGGATCAAATTTTATGCTGTAAATTTAAATTTTCAAAATGGAAATTTATTACAAGCATTCGGAAATAATATGCATCCTGTAAAAAGATTGCGTTTTACCGGTCTATTAATGAATGGACATTTTGATGTTTATATTCCTTTAGAGGAAGTATTAACTCAAGATTCTGATACGTCAAGTGAATGTATAACTGAAAATGTTAAAAATCCTGTTAAAAGACGTAGTCGATTCACCGGCAAAACAGAAAAAAGGTAAAAAAACGTTCATTTGAATAAAATAGTGATATCAATAGGGGTAAGCGCATAGAATCATCAAAAAGATATCGTGTTAATAATCCTGATGTTATTAGATTTGTAGCGAGAAGAGATGTGGCTAATAATCCTGAAGCTCATAGAGTTGCAGTGAGAAGACCATCAGGCTAATAATCCTGATGCACGTCAAGAAAGGCGTTTGCGTGCATGGAGTGTTAAAGCCATGTCTGGCTTAAAATATGATTTTGAAATAGCTTACAAGTCAGATAAAATAACTCAACTTGGTAGTATGAATTTGATATGCAAACATTGTAATGCTTTAAAATGGAAAAATGAGCCTTTGGGTATCTGTTGCAAGGCAGGAAAAGTTTAACTTTCACAAAATGAAAGTTTGCCTGATCCACTTAAAAGCTAAATAATTGGTGGACATCCCAAGCATGATCATTTCATTGATCGTATAAGAAAGTATAACAGCTGCTTTCAAATGACTTCTTTTGGAAGTACAAAAGCAATAAATGAAAGTTGGTCATCCTTTAAAGTCCAAGGACAAGTGTATCACTTAATTGGTAGTGTCCGACCTTTGCCAAATGAAGAAATGCAGTTTCTTCAAATTTATTTTGTTGGTGATGATGAAAAGGAAGCTCAACTACGTTGCAAAAATATTTCAAATGTTGATTTAAGCGTAGAAATGGATCTTCAATGTATGTTTCATCAGCATAATCGTTATGTTAAAGATCTAAAAATGGCTCTCAATAAAATACCAACAAGTACTAAAGACTATAAATTGATCGAACACCCGCTGGTGCTCACAAAGGGCTTTACAATGCACCTCAATCAAGCGAAGTAGCTTTAGTTATTGTTCGTCAGCAATTTGAAAAGCGCGATATTATTATTGAAAGCCATAACTATAAACTACATCGTATAAGTGAGGTGCATCGATCATACGATGCCTTACAGTACCCTTTGCTATTTCCTTATGGCGATGATGGCTATTCAGTGGATATACCACAATGGAATCCATTATTAAAAAAGGAGGAACCAAAAAAATTATATCTGCGTTAAGCTTTACAGCTATAAAATAATGATTCGTCAATCTGAGATAAATCATTTAATTTATTGTCGTTCCCTTTTTAGTCAGTTTTTGGTTGATATGTATGCTAAAATTGAAACAGAAAGGTTAAATTATATTCACTACAATCAAGCGAAACTCAGAGCAGATAGCTATATACATCTACAAGATGCAATAGGCCAACAAGATGTTGTCGCAGCTCAACTTGGTCAGATGGTAATTTTACCATCTTCTTTACAAGCTCTGCACGATATATGCATGAAAAGACTCAAGATGCTATGACATAGGTTCTTTGTTTGGAAGCGTGCAATGTTTCATGTACTCTGTGGAATGGCAAAAGCGGGGTTTACCACATATACATATTCTACTTTGGTTAGAAAATAAAATAAGACCAGATAAAATCGATAAAATTATCTGTGCCGAAATACTATTGAGAACATTTGAAGCTCACATAAATGTTGAGTATTGTAGTTCTGTAAAGTCTATTAAATACATTTGTATATATGTTAACAAGGGCAGTGATCAAGCATCATTTACTCTTGAAGACCAACGTAATGAAATTAATATGTACGAAAGTGGCCGTTATATAAGTAGCTCAGAAGCGGTATGGAGAATCCTGGCATTTCCCATACATGAACGTTTTCCGGCTATTACACACTTAGCTGTCCATTTAAAAAATGGTCAACGGATATATTTTAACCACAATAATCCGCAACAATTACTTGACAGATTAAGCACTACACCTAAAACCACTTTGCTAGCCTTCTTTGAGCTATGCACACGTGATGAGTTTGCAAGAACGCTTCTATATTGTGAAGTTCCATCGTATTTTACATGGAATAATAAAGAATTTCAAAGAAGAAAACGAGGGCATGATGTGCCAAATTTTCCTGGAGTTAAAAGAGATTCAGCTTTGGGAAGAGTTTACACTATTCATCCCAATAAAACAGAATGTTTTTATTTAAGACTTTGATTACACTTTGTAAGGGGCCCAACCTCATTTTTAAATTTAAAAACCGTTAATGGTATAGCATACGCATCATTTCAATTGGCGTGTAAAGCTCTAGTATTACTAGAAGATGATAAGCACTGGGATTCAACAATAGCCGAAGCTGTCATATGTCAAAATCCTACAAAACTGAGAGAACTTTTTGCAATAATGTTAGTATTTTGTCAAATTTCGGATGCTCTTAAACTTTGGAATACTTATAAAGAGAGTTTCTCAGAAGATATTTTAAGAGCCTTTCATTTTTGACAAGACAGAAATATTGATGAAAGTATTGTGAATAATGTATTAAATAAATGTCTTATTTACATTGAAGATATTGTACTTTCTATTGGTGGTCAAAACTTGACTTATTATGGACTTCCACTACCAATTAGATCCGAGGAAATTGTTCCAAATATTGAATATCATAGAGAAACAAATTATAAAATTGCGATTATTATGTTGATAATAATGAGCAACTCCTCACCGCTGAGCAAAAACAAGTATACGAAAAGATACTACATAGCGTTGAAGCAGAAAAAGGAGAAATCTATTTTTTAGATGCACCTGGTGGAACACGTAAAACGTATCTTTTAATTTATTATTGGCAAAGGTACGGCAGAGTAAAAAAATTGCATTGGCCGTTGCTTCTTCCGGTATCGCAGCCACTTTACTTAATGGTGGTCGCACAGCGCATTCTACACTTAAGATTCCATTTAATTTGATTCATTTAGAAACACCACATTGCTCAATTTCAAAGCAATCTAATATTGCTGCTGTGCTCAAATATTGCAAGCTTATTGTTTGGGATGAGTGTACTATGGGCCATAAAGGTGCTTTTGAAGCTGTAGATCGATCTTTGAAAGACATTCGAGATAGTGAATACTTAATGGGTGGCATAACTGTTCTCTTAGCTGGTAGTTTTCACAAACTCTTCCAGTGATCCCCAGAGGAACAAGAGCAGATGCAATAAATGCGTGCTTAAAGTCTTCAATTTTGTGGCCCAAAATACAGAAAATTGCATTAACGAAGAATATGCGAGTGCACTTAAAAGGTGATAGCTTAGCTGGTGAATTTGCAGAAATGCTTCTTCAAATAGGAAATGGATTATTTCCAACCCATGATGGCAAAATAACTTTACCATCAACTTTGTGTCATGTTGTGAAAAGTATTGAAGAGCTAACTCTAAAAATATTTCCGGATATTACAAATATCTCTTTTTATTAAAATCATTTCAAAGTGAAGAAATGACATATAACTCTATTGATTCTGTAACTGAAATCGAAGATGCAGTTCATTACCCCGTCGAGTTTCTTAATTCATTAAATCCGGCTGGCCTGCCTCAACATAAATTAACTTTAAAGATTGGTTCACCTGTAATGTTGATTCGCAACTTGAAACCGCCAAAACTGTGCAATGGTACAAGATTGCAAGTTAAAGTCCTTCATAAGAATGTTGTCGAAGCAATTTTCTTTACTGGCAATGGTATAGGGGAAACGGTTTTTATACCGAGAATTCCATTAATACCTTCTGATTCTGAATTGCCAGTTCAATTTATAAGATTGCAATTTCCTTTCAAAGTTGGCTTTGCCTTAACAATTAATAAATCACAGGGACAAACTCTTTAATTAGCCGGACTAGACTTAAGACACGATTGTTTTCTCATGGCCAATTTTATGTAGCCTGCTCAAGAGTCAGTTCACCAAAAAGTTTATTTGTATTAGCACCTGACGGAAAAACAACCAATGTCGTTTATGAAGAAGCTTTTAACAGTTGTTAATAATCACAAATTAAATTCAATAAGTGGATAAGGCCTACTGGGGAAACCACAATAAAAAATGACGCGCCCGATTCTCTACCTCAATGGTAGCGTGGAAAGAGAATATTAAATACTTTGCTTTAATATGTGGTTAAATATTTTCTAATTTATTTATTTTGTATCTATCTTCTATTGCTAAAATTTATATAAACTATCCGCGCAGCGAAGTAAGCGGGCCACTTACTAGTTTAAATATATTTATATTTATATATTTTTGAAATTCGTATATGTAAATATAATAATTTTCAAGCCGGAGGTAAATAACACGCTTGTAGGTTTAAATTTAATAATTCAATTTATTTGACTTAAACATGCCGATCAGCGCTGCTCGTTCGTCCAAGCTTGAATTCTAATAATAATCTAGGTCGATCTCTCTTCAATATCGATAATACTTCATTTCATACATTTAGTACGTTTTTAGCTAGTTCATAAAAATACTAATTCATTTAAGTGTTCGCTAACGACAATGTTCGATAGTTTGGCGCGAACAATTAATATTTAATCTAATGGCGCGAACATGCACCCCGCCTTGGAAGGTCCCTTTTAAAACTTCCTACAAGCATTAATTTTCGGTATCCAGCGGCAAAGGACAAATTCGATGGACGTTCCGCTTGAGGTACCCTGATTTCGTTTTGAGCGTCACTACTCGTACAGCGCCATCCGTTCTTGGGTGCAGCTCGCTTACTCGTCCTAGTAGCCAATATCCAGGTGGCGAATTGTCCTCGGCAATGAGAACCAAGGCTCCAACCTTTAAGTTGTTAACAGTAGTACTCCACTTAGTGCGCTGCGGTAGGAGTGTTAAATACTCTGCTGACCAGCGGCGCCAAAACAAATTGTGGACTACTAGAATCCGCTTCCAGTGGTTTGTAAGAGATAGTTTGACTTAATCGTCGTCCGCGTGTTCCGCCAGCGCATTTAATGGACGACCCACTAGGAAATGTTCGGGTGTAAGGGCTTCCAAATCATTCGGGTCTGACGATACGGGGCAAAGCGGCCTTGAATTCATAACTGCCTCCACTTGGGTAATAGCTGTAAGTAAGTCTTTATAGTTGAGAGCGACGCTATTAGTGGTCTTGACCAACAGCTGTTTAGCGACCTTAACAGCGCTTTCCCATAAACCACCTCGTGGCGGGATAAAATGGAATTGGACGCCATTCTTGCTGCATTCTTCTTCTATCCGACTCTGGTTGATCAGGTCTGCACTCGTGTTCAATGAACGAGATACGCCTACAAAGTTAGTTGCGTTCGTAATACAGATCCGAACTCAACCCTCGCCTGGCAAAGAAACGCTTGAGGGCCGCAATGAAATCGCTGGCGCTTAAGTCCGAGACGACCTCCAGATGGCATGCCTTAGTCAAGCAGCACACGAATACGCACAAGTACACCTTGACGGGCCGCTTTCCTCGGATGTTAAAGTGCATCCAGATTGGTCCAGCAAAGTCTAGTCCGGCGCGATCAAACGGATATGTTCTGCCTTTCACACGATTGGCTGGTAATGATCGCATCAGCTGGGTACCGAAGGTTGGACACAGATGAAAACATTTCACACACAGCTGCGTACCACCTTGCGAGCCAATTTTCTGCAGTTAATGATCCAATATTTTTGCCGCAAAAAGGCACATAAGGACTGTGCCCCGGCATGTAAATTCATTCGATGAGTGTGCGTGACCAATGCATTTACTACTGCGTGGCTAGTTGGCATCAAAATTGGATGCTTTGTACCAAACGATAGCCCAGAGTGCTTTAATCTACCACCTACTCTTATAATGGAAATTCCCTCTTCCTCGTGAATAAAAGGAGTCAAGCATTGTATTTTTGCGGACTTAATGCGTTTGTTGTCGTTTAGCTGAATAAATTCCTCGTGCAACGTGACATTTTGAACATTAAATACTATATATCTTAATCCTCCTGCCATTTCTGCTGCAGTCAGACTGCACGATCCAGTTAATTTGGTCGTTTTGATAGAGTTTCACCAGCGATAAATATAGCTAACTATTCGCTGTAATTTCAAGAAGTCGTTTGCAAATTTGCTCCTTGCGAATAAATCCTCAATTTCTGCATTGCAACCACTGCCTACGAGGGAAAATGTGATTTTTCTTTGCTCTGGTAGTTCAATATTATCGCATTGCCAGCCTTCTTTTGGCCAGCCAGTTTTTGGGCTCAATAAGAATTCTGGCCCTTGCCACCACAATGTGGATTTGTTTAATTCGGTTGGGTATAACCCCTAGATACAATGTCTGCTGGATTCAACTTTGACTCAACCTTAACCCAGTCCTGTATATTTGACAGTTCTTGTATTTGCGCTACGCGATTGGCAACGAACGTAGTACATCTGCTCGCATGCGAGGATAACCAATTGAGAACAATAGTCGAGTCCGTAAAATACTTAACGCATGTGACCTTTAAATGCAGGCATGAGCGTACTCTGGTCATTAATTGTGTCATGAGCAGCGCTCCTTGCAATTCTAAGCTTGGCAAAGATGAGACTTTAACTGGCGCCACTTTTGATTTGGCTCTGGTAACGGCCACTATAACTTCACCATTGCTATCCATCAAGCGAGCATAAATTCCTCCGCTGTAAGCCCGAATAGAAGCGTCTGAGAATCCGTAAAGTTCCAAGGAACTTAGGTTAGGTTAGGTTAGACCGGCTGACAGTCCCAGGGGAGACCGCTAAATGGTCCTTAGTGAGACCGGTGTTTGGAGGTGTTAAGGGCTATCCCGATGGACTATCTCTATGTGGGCAAATGCCAGAAGCTTATTGGGTTCCCGCTTGCTGGCTTCATCGAGTGAAGCTAAGCAGGGAACATGTAGGTAGCGTAGTCTTTGTGCTGCCAGTTCGGGGCAGCTGCAAAGGAGACGCTCAAGCGTTTCCTTGACACCAGTAACCTTGCATTTCCGGCATTCGTCGTTGTCAGTTATGCCTAGCTTTTTCGCGTGTACTGCGATTAGGCAGTGGCCTGTGAGTAGACCTATCAGCCTTCGGCAGTCATGCCCTTTAAGCTTTAGCACATATTTCGTTAGATTTTCGTTGTAGGTTTTGCACATTATTTTTGAGATTTTGCAGTCGGAGGTGTTTGTCCACCTTCTCACTGCTGCGTCCCGCGCCTGTGTCTCCAAATTGGAGTGTAGCGTTCGCAGGGAGATCGGGACTTCCTCAGTGTCACTGTTGAGTCCCGTTGCACCTTGCTTAGCCAGAATGTCTGCTGTTTCGATGCCCTCGAAGCCCTGGTGGCTTGGAATCCAGTAGATGCGCACTTTTTTAACGGTGCCGAGTGCATCCAGCGTTTCCCTGCTCGCCAGACATTCCGAGAGCTTATGTGATGGGCCTGTAGGGCTTTGATTGCCGCCTGGCTATCTACGAATATCTTCACCGTGTCCTGCGTTGTATTCGTTTTTAAGACTGCTTCTGCTGCTTTCCTGATTGCGAATATTTCCGCTTGGAATATGCTGCAGTGGTCCGGGAGTTTGTAAGACAGACTCATGGGTGGTTCGGTGCAGTATACTGCTGCAGCGACTCCCTCCATCATTTTTGAACCGTCTGTATATATATTGATGGCCATCTGCTCAGCTCCTGAGCGCCAATCATCTTTTCCTAGGAGCGTGGGCGTAAAGTTAAAATTGTTTCTTGGGGTCATATAGTCAGTTTCGACTTTGATCCCTCTTCCAATTATACTATGCCCGTAGTTATGAGTCTTCATTTTGCCTATCGTGCAAAGACGTTGAGCAGTCTTTTTTGCTGTTAGGCGTGCCTGTATGTCCACGCGGTTGACATTTAGTATGGTCTGTAGTGCTTTGGTTGGTGTTGTCTTCAGCGCCCCTGTGATGCACGTAAGTGCATGTCGCTAAGTTTTTTCCATGCGTTTTAGGTATGTGGATTTCTCTGTGGCTTCCCACCATACCAGTATTCCGTAGAACAGTATGGGGCGCACAATCGAGATTAGAATCCAATGTGTCAGTCGTGGTGAGAGTCCCCAAGTGCTACCCAACGTCTTTTGCGATGTGTAGAGTGCATTGGTGGCTTTCTTCACCCTTTCCTTCACATTGAGCTTCCAACTCAGCTTGCTTTCCATTACTATCCCTAGGTATTTGACACTCTCTTTTGGTATCAGTGCCTTGTCGTTTATTTTCGGTAGAGTCCAGCGAGGTACCTTGTATCTCTTTGTGAAGAGAATGAGGTCCGTCTTGTCCGCGTTGATACTTAGTCCGGCTTCCATGGCCCATTCTAGTATCTCTTTGAGTGTGTGGTCCATGACAGAGCTGATTGTCGATGGACACTTGCCCGTGATAATTATGCTTATGTCGTCCACACAGGCAGTTATCTTCGGGGCTTTCCGTTTAAATTTTTTTAGAAGTCCGTTTACCACCAAGTTCCAAAGTAGGGGTGAGAGCACTCCTCCTTGGGGAGTGCCACACTTGGCTTCCCTGACTGCGGTAGTGGTTCCCCATTCCGCTAGTATTATCCTGCTGCTCAGTAGGTTCTGAACCCAAGAGTATACTGCTTCGGCTGGGGTCACAGCTCTTAGGCTGTGCATTATTGCTTCAGTCGACACATTGTTAAATGCGCCTGAGATGTCGAGAAATGCGCCTAGGGCGTATTCTTTGTGGTGTAGTGCTTTCTATGCTTTCTGTTAGCAACAAGGGAGTGTAGCGCTGTTTCCACCGACTTGCCCTTTGTGTATGCGTGTTGGTTCTGCTCTAGAGTCATCTCTGTTTTCTCTCCGATGTGGAGATCTATCAGCTTTTCTAGAGTTTTTAGGAGGAATGAAGTGAGGCTAATGGGTCTGTAGTCTTTCGGCAGCACGTGGCTACATTTTCCAGCTTTTGGCAGGAAAATTACCCAAGCTGTCCTCCAGGCCACAAGGCACATAGCCATACCTAAGGCAACCTCTGAAAATTTCCCTCAGCCATGGAGTGATCACATGTTTGACCTTCTGCATCATGGCCGGGAATATTCCGTCTGGACCTGTTGATTTGTAGCTCTCAAAGGAGTCCATCGCCCACATTATCCGTCGCGTTGTTGTGATACCTTCCGGAATTTCCATTGTTGTGGTCGAGGATATCGTTTGTGTGTTTGCATTGACTTCGGTGCAGTTAAGGAAATGCGCCTCCAGGAGCACATTTGCCGCATCTTCACTGCTTTCCGTCCATCTGCCGTCTTCGGTTTTTAATTGATGTTGTACAATCTGTTTGCGAGCTAGCAGCTTCCTTAACCTTGCAGTGTCGGCTGTCTTCTCAATGCCTGAACAGAAGTTTTGCCATGCGTGTCCTTTGACTGCTCGTACTTTTTTCTTAAAGTCACGGAGCCGTAATTTGTATTCGATCCATACTAGCTCTTCTTCCGCTTGTTTTGCGAGTTTGAAGAGTTCTAGTACGTCTTTCCTTATTCCCTTGAGTTCTGGAGTCCACCACGGGAGCGTGTGTCTTTTCTTCTCTTGGGATGGTCTGCATGTTTTATTGTAGGCTGCCACTAAATTTTTATTGAGTGTCTCTAGGGACTTCTCTAATTTTTTTGTGGAGACTATATTGGGTGGTCGTGGAAGATTTCCTTCGACCTCTTTAACGAACTGCTCCCAATCCGTGTTTCGCGGGTTTCTAAACACCTTCTTCTTCACTATTCGTTCAAAGTTCACACGAAATTGAATGTACCTGTGGTCCGATAAGGAATTTCTACTTAGGACTCTCCAATCTTGAACCACGGTATTCGTAGCCGACGCAAGAGTTATATCTAAGACGTTAGATGAGGTAGGGCCAACATATGTTGGTTCTTCTCCCTCGTTTGCTATCTTAAGATTAATCTGTAGTATGAAATCAAGGAGTGACTCACCTCTGTCGTTGATGTCCCCGCTTCCCAATACTGTGTGATGAGCGTTGGCATCTGCTCCGATGGTGAGGGCCTGCTTCTTGGAGTCGGCCTCTGTCACCAGTCGAGTGAGCTCTTGAGGGGGCGCGTCAGTGTCGTGCGCCATGTAGCAGGATGCCATGAGGATTGGCTCGTCTCTGCCACCTTCTAGTGCAACCACCGTGAGGTCGTCAGTGCTGTAATTAGACAATAAGTAAGCATAGATACCTTTCCTTACTAGGATTGCTGTCCTTGCTCTTCTCACTGTTGTTGGGTAGAATGTGTTATAGTTGGGGCTCCTCAATCCAGAAACCTTGTTTGCCGAGGCTATCCAAGGCTCCTGGATTAAGGCGACGTCGGTGAGCCCGGTCTCCAGGGTTATCAGGAGCTCCGCCGAAGCCAACTTACTCTTATGGAGGTTGATCTGGATGACCCTCAGCTCCATTGTTGGCTGTGGCATCTTCCTCGGATGGGACTTCCACCACGGTAATGTCCGCATCCTCGTCGTCTTCTATTTCCAGGCTCTTGGTTGCGAGGGTGACCTCCGCCAGGTCGCTCTCCACCTCACCCACCTCTAGCGTTTTATTGTTTTTGTCGTCCGGGTGACGCTTTTTGAGACGCAGGTATACGCTACCCACGCCCCACGCCATCTTTCCGAACCTGTGGTACAGCAAGTCGTCAGCCTCCTTGTTGATTTGAATCTTCATTTGCTGACCCTTGCTATCGGGCTTCGCAACATGGATCACCTTCCAATCAACAGTTGGCACGTCCGGGTTTTGCCACCTCAGTAGCTGCAGTGCCTGGTCCGCCGGTACGACCCGCGGGAAAAGTACTTTTGCCTTCGGTAGGGACGGAATGCAAGTTCTGTCCACTACTTCCAGCTTGGCACCCTCCCACGGTGCGTACAGAGTCGCCACGACACTGGTGTCCCACTTCAGAGTGTGGTCATCCTTGCAGCTCAAGATCTTGACGCCAGAGAGCCAGCTTGCTCCATCAAAGAGATGGGGAGCGAGCCCGGTTCGGCCGTCCGACTCAGAAGCGCATCGAACAGCAGCTCCTCCACCTTCTTCCACTGCTCTGGCTTCATTTTGCCGTTTGGGTCGCTCCGGTCGATGAGCGCGACGACTAGATGTCGCCTCGCCACATCGCTGGCCGTCGGTTTTGCATGCGACGCTGGCTTTTTGCAGGCCAGCTTGCTGGCTGGCAACATGTAGACAAATGACATATAGACAAATGACACAAAACTAACTTTTTAATAGAGCAAGTAGGAGTGGCACTGTGTATTAAGTGGGAAAGATCGTTATAAATAGAACACAGAATACGAAAAGGGTTATGAAGAGCATATTTAGAATTACAAGTTTGAAGAGATATAGGTACACAATTTCTAGTATTTCTAATAGGAACAGCAAAGTTAATTTGGTTAATTAATTCAGAAGAATCAATTTCATCATTAATTAATTTGTGAAAAAAGGAAAATGATAGCATTATTCTACGATCATTCAGAAAGGGAAGATCTAGTAGAAAAAGTCTACTACGATAAGACGGCAAACTATTGTTAGTGTCTCAGTTAAGACCTCTAAGTGCGAAGAGCAGAAATTGTTTTTGTACCGATTCTGTTTTATTCTGATGAATTTCGTATTTCGGAAACCATATACAAGATCCATATTCCAGAATCGGTCGTACAAGAGAAGTATACAGAGTTTTTGTTAAGTAGGGATCGTTAAACTCCTTCGACCAGCGCTTAATGAACCCCAAGACACCAGATGCTCGATTGGAAATTAAGAAATATGCTTGTCAAACTTAAGCGTTGGGTCCATAACGATGCCCAAATCGTCAACCCATTCAATTCTATTTACTGGTTTGTTGTCAAGAAAATATTTAAATTAAAAAAGGGCAAATATCTAAAAATTACAATACTTTACATTAACTGCAATTAAGATTTAAAAAATTTACTTTACACCACATTTGAAAGTTGTCTAAATCTCTTTGAAGCTGTTGAGCAGCAAGGGGAGTTGCAGCCGACGTGCATAATTTAACATCATCAGCGTACATGAAAACCCGAAAGAACTTTATAACTGATGGAAGATCGTTTATAAGCAAAATAAATAATAAAGGACCAAGATGACTACCCTGTGGAACGCCTGAAGTGACCTGAACCGTCTTGGAAACGGACCCTTTAAATAAAACCCTCTGAGTTCTAAGAGTTAGGTAGTCTTTAATCCAAAGAACTAGAATATTTGAAAAGCCCAAGAGTTCTAGTTTATGTATTAGGAGACGATGATCTACAGAGTCGAAAGCCTTACTAAAATCTGTATAAATAACATCAGTCTGCAATTTGTCCTGAAAACCCTTGATAACAAATGAAGTAAATTCTAACAAGTTAGTGGTAGTAGATCTTTGTTTCATAAATCCGTGCTGGCACGGTGAAATAATAGATTTGCAAAGGTGTTGAAGATGGGAGGCTATTAATTTTTCAAAAATCTTAGGAATAGCAGACAACTTGGAGATACCCTATAATTTTGAACATTGGATTTGTTTCCTTTTTTATGGAGAGGAATAATAAATGACTCTTTCCAAATTTTTGGAAAGGAGCCTAACTCCAGGGACAAGTTAAACATTTTAAGCAACGGCTTTAAAAGACCAAGCACGCAGCTTGGCACTCCGTCAGGTCCTGGGGAAAATATAGGTTTCAAACCATGTAGATTATTTGAAAGTGAGTTTTCAGTGATTTTCAGTCCAAAGATTCGATTCGAGCCATTAGCCCGATAAGGGTAAGGCAAATCGACTTGAGATTGAAATGAGCTATGCGTCGTTTGAAAAAAATTGGGCAAATATATTTGCAATCTCCTGATCAGAATTGGCCTTCTTTTCCTCAAAGAATACTTCCGTTGGGAGTGTCGATGACCTACGCTTCGCATTAACAAAATCAAAAAACCGCTTTGGATCCTGCTGAAACTGTAATCTACACCGAGTCAGGTAATTCTTATAACATTGGTTATTTAAGATATCAAAACTGGCACGAGCAATCAAGTATGCAGAATAGGCTACCGATGAGCCGTTTTTTCTAAATCTCTTGTAGAGTTTAGATTTTCGATTTTTGAGAATTGTCAACTCTCGGGTAAGCCACACAGGTTTGTTAGACCTG
Organism: Scaptomyza montana; assembly: GCA_018904305.1. NCBI lineage: Eukaryota > Metazoa > Arthropoda > Insecta > Diptera > Drosophilidae > Scaptomyza > Scaptomyza montana. The sequence continues at coordinate 46,187 of JAEIGR010000163.1, forward strand.
TTTAGCTTACCAATCGGGACACATAAATCAAATAAAGAATGTAAGGTATTATAAAAATACTGATTGCCACGTCCAAGTCGTCAGACTCGTAGAGGGGAGACCAGTCAGTTTGGGATAAAAGCAGAGCGAGTCCCTCAAAATAAGTTTTCCGAAATTGACGAACTCGGCTCAAAGGCATCTTGATATTGCAACGCGTCCGGGAAGGTAAATTAATCAACAGCTCCAACGTAGGATGGTATAGAGTCTTGGGGATAAGATATAGGCTGGGAACGGCAAACGGATGAGATCAAGCATTTTATTAAGAGAATTTGGGATAGCATTAATTTGACTCAATGACATCCCAAGTAGGTCGATTAAAAATTCATTCGGGGCCGCGGGAGTCAGGGCACCAGAGTCAGGACAAGAAATCCAAGTAGCTTCAGCAATGAAATCACCAAGAACTACAAGAAAATCGCGATCAGAAAGCAAGGCAGAGACAGAATGAATAGCAGATAGATGTGTCTCATAGATAGAGAGATCAGAGGAAGGAGGTATATACGAACAAGTGATAAAAATGTTAATACCGTAAATATTTAGCTTTACAGCAATAAACTCTATATCAAAAGAACTATCTAATACGACTGTTTCAGAAGGAAAGTCTACATTCACAGCAATAAGCACTCCACCACCACGCCGAAGAGTACGGCCCTTTCTGTAAATAGAATATGTACTACATAGAATTTTGGAATTGAGAATGTCTTGCCTTAACCACGTTTCAGTAAAGGCAATGACATGGAAAGGGAAAGAAAGACTATTAAGGTATAAACTAGTGAGTTTACTACAAAGACCTCTTACATTCTGATAGCCAAGTAAGAAGGAGGATGTTAGTTTTTTTATCAATAATTAGTTGGGGGAGATTTTACCAAAAAAAACCACCGAAAGGGTAGATACAATCGGGGGGCCGATTTTTTTCTTGCAGTATACTCTTTCACAATTATGTAATCTGGCCAAAATTCTTTGCAGCATATAGTGCAAAAATCTTAATTCAAAACATTGATTTTAAAGGGGAAATTTTTCCTTTTTTTATTTATTTTTTTTTTTTAATAGCTATCGAATTTCCAAATGTCACTCAACAAATTATAAATGCTCCGAGATTGCATTGATGAGTATAGTACATATATTTTAATTTGCCTTCGTGGCCGAACTTAAATTACTTTACAAATTTTTAAAGTTGTGTTTTGCAACTAACCCCGATTTGGGCTGTGCAATAATAAACGATTTTTTCGTTTGTCGCGAAACAGACAAACGACCGAAGTTGAGCTACCGACGAGTTTGATAGAACTGAACGGCTGCAGAACTGCAGCAGCGGCTTGCACTCAGCTGAAGGCCAAGGGCAAACAATAGAGAATGTGATAAACTAAATATAAGAGCTTATGCAAAACAATAGTTGGACATTACGTTAAGTTGCTCTTATGCTGCGCAGAGCATGATAGGTTATAGCGATTAGAGAGAGTTATGGTTCTGTTGATGCTGGTTTTTGTTTAGTTAACTGCGTAACCAAACATTCTCCCCCCGTTGGAAGACATGGGCTTTCAACAACATCCTGTTTGGGAAGTGCACATAATTTGCGCACAGCTCTCTTGATAATCCCAGTTGATGTCTTGAGAACAGCTACTCGGGAGACGCCGTCAGCACCAGCAACAAGCTCTACCACACGAGCCAGTGGCCATTTAAGGGGTGGCAAGTTTTCGTCCTTTACCAGAACGACATCATTGATAAGAACACCAGGCTGCGATGTCCGCCATTTGGAGCGCTGCTGAAGAAGCGTTAAATATTCCTCACGCCAGCGATTCCAGAAAATTTGTTGGTAATACGCTATACGCTGCCAGCGATCTAGGCGGCTAACGTTCAGCGCCGTGACAGCAGGCTCTGGGTACAGTACGAGTGGCACACTACCAAGGAAGTGCGCAGGGGTTAGTACATCCAGATCTGCAGGGTGCTCTGAAAGTGGAAAAAGAGGTCGTGAGTTTATTATAGCGGCAATGTGGCAAACGAGTGTGCGAAGATCATCCAGGGGCAAAAGCGAGGGTCCGACCGATCGATAAAAATGATATTTTGCTGTCTTCACCGCCGCCTCCCAAAGTCCACCGAAGTGTGGCGAACGAGGTGGGATGAAATCCCATTCAATGTCATCGGAAGTACAAAACTCTCGGACAGCGTCGATGTGCTTCTCGCTGAGGAAGAGCCGCTTGAGATCAGCTAGTTCATTCTTGGCTCCCACGAAATTAGTAGCATTGTCCGACCATATGCGAGTAGGTTTACATCTAGTTAGAATGAAACGCTTAAGTGCATTTAGAAAAGCTGCTGTAGACAAATCAGGAACCAGTTCGAGATGCACTGCCTTTGTCGCAAAGCAAATGAACACCGAGATGTAGCATTTTACAGGACCTTTGTTTCGAACTTCACTCTTGAAGTAAAATGGTCCACAGTAGTCCACTCCAGTGACAGCGAAAGGATGCGAACCACTCACACGATCCCGGGGAAGATCCGCCATGATTGTCTCACGCTGGAGACAGTCTTGCGACCACCAATAGGCCAATAGTGGAGCCGAATGTGAGCAAGAAGCGAACGAGGTCCAGCATGCAGCTGACGCCTGTGAAAATGCATGATGATGGCGCGTGTGACAGGATGATGGCTTGGAAGAATTACAGGATGCTGCGCATCGAAATCCAGACTCGAGTGCTTTAGACGGCCACCAACACGAAGAAGTCCACACTCATCCATGAACGGGGTAAGCGAGGCAATAGAGCTGGATGATTTGATCATTCGTCTGCTTTGAAGAGCCCTATATTCATCGCTTAGGTTAGCCATCTGGATGCTGCGCAACAGTAATTGGGTGCCTTTGTGTATCCACTCTGCTGTAAGACCGGGATGCCTGATTTGATATCGAAATTTATGTATGAAACCGAACACACGCCGTAGGTGATGAAAGGAGTTTACAAATTTACATCCTATGCTGACATCAGAAGATTTAGAAACACCAATTAGTACTCTTTGCCGGAGCTCTGGAAGCGTCTGGGCCGGCAGACATGATGCAGGCCATTCGCACTCTCCCTTGGTTAAGAAATCGGGACCATGAGACCATAACGATGATTCTATAAGCTCGCTGGGAAGTGCTCCTCTAGAAAGAATGTCTGCCGGATTGCATGCCGTTGGTACGTAGCGCCATTCCATTCCTGTCGATAATTCTTGGATTAACGATATGCGATTAGCTGTGAACATTTGGAATCGGGAAGGCTCATCACGTATCCAAGATAAGACAACTGCAGAATCCGACCAACAATAATACCTACAATTGAACAAATTCATTTGAGCTACCTCTCGAATTAGCTGTGAAAGAAGTGCAGCAGCAGATAACTCCAGCTTTGGTATTGTAAGAGTCCGCAAGGGTGCCACTCGAGACTTAGAGCACAAAAGATGAGCTACGCGCCTTCCACCTGTTATAGATACGACGTAAATGCATCCACCGTAAGCTTCAATGCTAGCATCACTAAATCCATGAACTTCGATGATGCCCTTTGGAACTATAACCAGACGCGGAAGCTTTATTTTCTCCGTATGAGAAATGTCAGCACATAAACTGTTCCAGGAACAATGCAGGGAAGCAGGAAGACTTTCATCCCAATCCAAATGTTCTCTCCAAAGGTGCTGCATAAAGATCTTGGCCTTGGATATCACGGGTCCGATAAGCCCAAGCGGATCATAGAATCGAGCAATGGTAGAAAGTACAGTCCGTTTGCTAGGCTTGCCAGGCGCTTTCATCGGAGAGAAGTTAAACAGAAGGCAGTCTGAAGCTGGATCCCATGCCAATCCAAGCGTCTTAGTGATATCTGTGCCATCATCAAACTTTAGAAAGGTCTCTTTGTCTTCATCAGGCACCTGTTGAAGCACGCTAGGATCATTGGAACACCATTTCCGAAGCTTGAAATTCCCTTTCCGTAAAAGACTGACTGTTTGATGCATGACTTCAACTACTTCTTGGGCAGAGTCGCCTCCAGTGATGAGATCATCTACGTAGAAATCGCTCAAGACCACCTTAGATCCAACAGGAAACGATCTTCTTTCATCAATGGCCAATTGCTGCATGGCCCGAACTGCCAGAAAAGAAGCTGGCTTTGTGCCATAGGTAACGGTATCGAGTTTGAAAACTTGAATTTCCTGATGAGGCGCATCACGCCAAAGGATGCATTGCAGGTACGAGTCGGATTCAGCCATCCTAACGCACCTATACATTTTGCAAATGTCACCAGTCAAGGCTACTGGAAATGTTCTAAATTGCAAAAGAGTGCTGAAAAGCTTGCGTTGAATTGTTGGGCCTGTCATGAGGATTTCATTAAGCGAATAACCAGACGAAGACACAGCTGAACCATCAAACACAACTCTAAGCTTAGTGGTTGAGCTATCCTCTTTCAGCACGCAATGATGAGGTAAATAATACTTGCAGCGACTTAGCATGTGCGACTCAACAATAGACATGTGATTAAGGTCCACATACTCTTTGATGAACGCGGAATACTGAGACTTCAACTCAGGATGACGCTCCAATTTGCGTTCCAGGTTACAAAAACGACGATAAGCTTGCTGATAGGAATCCCCAATCAGATCCACAGGATGTTTAACTGGAAGGCGAACCGAATATTCGCCAGTGCCTAAACGAGCAAAAGTTTGTTTAAAATGGGCTTCACAGTCAAGTTCCTCCTTAGTAGATTCATTTACTACACTAGAGCAGGATTCTAACTCCCAAAAACGACGTACGATTTCATCAAGCTTATGATCAGGGCTAGTAGTTGGCGTTGAAATCGAGCGAGTGGCCATCAATGAGGCAGGGCTTGTTGACGACGTTCCTCCTGTCACTATCCAACCTAATTGAGTTTTTTGGAGAATGGGTAAGCCAGGAGCGAGTTTAATTTGGCCAACGCATAACAATTCAAAAAACAGAGCAGCTCCAATTAGAAGATCGATTTGTTGCGGCTTAAAGAATTCTGGATCAGCCAATCGAATATTTGAGGGTATATTCCAACGATCAGTGCTAACACCATAGCTCGGCTGATTTCCAGTAATAGACGGAGCTATTAAAACTGAGATGCTAGCAGCGTAGTCAGTTGTTCGCGATTTAAGACTTATATCAGCTGCATAGCCTTCTGAGTCAACACTAGACTCCCCTAGTCCTGAAATCGAAGTAGGCGACCGATGCTTACGTAGCTGGAGGTAGTGAGCTAAACGGGATGTAATAATGTGCACCTGCGAACCAGAATCGAGTAGAGCACGGCAAGGAACAAGAACACCAGTGCGACTCCTAATGCTGATGACAGCAGTTGCCAATAGCACAATGTCTTGACTGAGATTTTGGGCTACAAGTGTTGACGAGGATTTTGCAGCAGGCGCATGCGGAGCAGATATAATTTGAGAGCCCTCAATCTGAGTCTCAAAATGAAGAAGAGTGTGATGCTTGGCCTTACAACGATTGCAGGCGGTCGAACTGCACTCTTTCATTCTATGCCCCTTGCGCAGGCAATTAATGCAAAGAGACAGCTTCTTAACCTCGCGAAGACGCAGTTGCGGAGACAGATTTCCAAAACGGGAGCAATTGTAAATCAAATGGCCTGATGATTCACAAAACACGCATTCATTTGTGCTGGAGTTAGTAGCGACAAAGGCTTTTCTACTGGTGTTAAGGGTTTTGCTACTTTTTCCCACCTTAGAGCTAGGCGTATACGTTGCCATAGCGTGTTCCACATTTTCCAACCTTTGACATCGTCTATCCAAAAAAGCCATGAATTGTTCACAGGTCGGGATTGTATCCATCGGTGCTGTCTCCTCCCAACTGGTCTGAGTTGCCTTGTCCACTTTCTGTAGCAAGCTGTGCACAATAATAAAGCCTGCAATCTGCTCAACGCTGCCCATGCCTTGAAGAGCGCGGATGTTGGCGTTTACGGTATCCGAAAGGGTTCGAAGTTTAACCGCTGACGACGACTCGATGCAATCCAAACCCAAAATCTCAGTGACATGTGCCTGAAAAATAAGACGCTTGTTATTAAACCGCTTTTTTAGTAAATCTAACGCAATTGAATAGTTAGCACTGCTGATTTCCAACGATGAAACACACTCCAGGGCTGGTCCTTTCAGGCACGATCGCAAATGCTGAAACTTCTCCACATCCGATAATCCTGAGTCGCTGTCAATGATTGACGAGAACATTGAAATGAAATCTGCATACTTTGTGTAGCCTCCGCTGAACTCTGGAAGCTTAAGCTCAGGCAATCGAATCCGGCTCTGAGACAATGTGTGATTGTCAGCAGATGCTTCATGCCTCATGGTCGAACACAAAGGCGATGATAACTTTCGCTTATTAAGTTCGCGGCGCAAGCTAGTCTCAACGAGTATTGATAATTCATCAAAAGATTCACGTAATTCACTCCCGATTTCATTATAATCCAGCTCCTCCAATGCGTAATGCATACTGTTGAATTGCTGCTGCGCGCTTTCAAGACCCTTAAGCCGGATCGCCAATTCCTCTTCGCTGAGATGCCCAATATGCTCCGGAGCAATAGCTTTGGCCATCCGCTTCACTTGCTCGTTAATAGCCTTGGCCTTAGCTTTATAAAACGGAGCACCAAGTGACGGAACTGCAGGATTATTAATCACCTCAACAGTATTCGGCATGTTGAATATGTTTTTGATGTTATATGTACACGCACGCAAAATAAAGTTTTAGAGCCACTGATGGTAAAACAAAGTTTTAGTGCCACTGAATGTCGGAACTCTTGCACGCTATTGTTCAAAACTTAGTGTATGTCAAGCACAATTCAATTTAATGCCTCGAAAACCACTTTCATATATTACAGTTTTAGATGCACTGACTTCTTGCGATTTACTTATTTTGGCAAGTGCAGCTGGTAACAACGTAACAATTTAATTGCACCAATATACCAAGGTCAAAAAAGGGCAAACACCTTGAGCACAAGCAAATGCAAAGCGAAACGGGAGCAGCAATAGCAATGCAGAAACGATTGCTGCAGCGGTTAAATGTTTAAAGAGACAAGAGAAGATAATGCGCGGGCGTCAATGCAGGTCAAACACCTTAATGCAAAAGCGAACGCAAAAACGAAGCGACAACAGCGAAAACGATAAAAGAGCGCGTGCGCGCTTTACTAACTCTATAAGTTAAATAATTTTTAATTAGTTAAACAAATGCAGAGTAATCACGTCGGGGTCACCAAATGTTGAGCTATTGAGCTTTTTCAATAGCTATCGAATTTCCAAATGTCACTCAACAAATTATAAATGCTCCGAGATTGCATTGATGAGTATAGTACATATATTTTAATTTGCCTTCGTGGCCGAACTTAAATTACTTTACAAATTTTTAAAGTTGTGTTTTGCAACTAACCCCGATTTGGGCTGTGCAATAATAAACGATTTTTTCGTTTGTCGCGAAACAGACAAACGACCGAAGTTGAGCTACCGACGAGTTTGATAGAACTGAACGGCTGCAGAACTGCAGCAGCGGCTTGCACTCAGCTGAAGGCCAAGGGCAAACAATAGAGAATGTGATAAACTAAATATAAGAGCTTATGCAAAACAATAGTTGGACATTACGTTAAGTTGCTCTTATGCTGCGCAGAGCATGATAGGTTATAGCGATTAGAGAGAGTTATGGTTCTGTTGATGCTGGTTTTTGTTTAGTTAACTGCGTAACCAAACACCGATCGTAAGCAAATTTGAATTTCTCCACCGTGAAATTGGCATTCGATTTGGCCTTGATATAGACCTTGACATCATCTGATGTTAAATCAGGGGGAAGCCTTGAAACAAATATTTGTTTTTTAGGTGGAACAGCAATAAATTTTTAATTATATCCTCCACTGAGGCTGGTTTGGAAGACTCAGTCTCGGATAATTGAGTATTTGGCTCTTTAAGTTTGATAGAGTTTTTTGTTGATTAACATCAACACTACTAACCACCAAAGGAACCGAAGGATCGGGATCAGATAAGACAATATCCATGGGAGTTATTGGTATATCATCTAAGTTCTCGATAAATTTAGAAGGAGGGACATGAAGATTTTTATTTACTTTATTTACTTTACACTGTGGTATCGGAGCGTTTGGAGTATTGTCCGACATCACAGAGCCCGATAACTGCCCAACGTTGGCCTTTTTACGCTTTGGAGAATCCATTACGAGATTTTTCTCGTTAAGGTTTCTTTGAACCGATGAGAATTTTTCACACAGTTTATTCAACTGGCAGAAAACGCCCTCTAAACCAAGTTGAGTTTCTATAAAGCTTGCAATGTCTTTTTTTTTCTCCAAACATGACCAACACGGCCACTCTAAATTAGTAACCTTCATGAGGTCTGAGACACGGCCATTAATGCCAGCACATTGCTCATGAGCAACATTTGTGCACATCCAGCAGCAGACAAAACCCATTTTTGAGTTTGCGTGGACTTGACAATTGACAAAGCAGCAGACAGATATTTTTATTTCATTTATTAAAAGAAAAGAAAAATACAAAAAAAAAATAAAAAAATATCGCTGCAGAAAATTGTTATGATTAAAATACAGGTCCACCCTAATGTGCAAATAGTAAAGCTACAAACAAAACTTACTTCACAGCTTCACAAACAAAAACGGCGCGAGCGCGACCACCGAAAGCAACAAGCAACGGAGAAAAGTTTGACCGCGACCAACACCAACACAAAAGAGCGCGTTAGAGTAAACGATCAAGAAACGATTTAATGCACTGGGAGCGAAGCGCTTGAAAAAAAAAGAAAAAAAGAGAGTGAGCGTAAAAACACAAAAACAAAACAAAAGCAGGCGGCAGCAAGTTGAGCAAATTTTTCAGTATGCTGGACTGCAGTTTGTTGATGTGCTTGGAATCACTTTAAAACGAATGCAAATTAAATTGTTAATTTACTGTCCACTTTGGGTTTAGGCAAACCGACAAAACACAAAGTCACAAAACTATTAGTTTACACAAAGACGCGAAATTAATAGCAGAAATAAAACGCACAATAGTAAAAAAAGCGAAACGCATAAAAAAAACACGTCCGTTGCGATGCAAAGCGAATGAACGAATCGAGGGCGGCCTTATATTTTGCCTTGGCTTTCATGCCCTCCTTTGACCTTTTGAGCCCGACCCTACTGGGGGGTGCTGGTACTCTCCGGGCCGGGGCATGAGACGTCCTCGGCTTCTTAAGTTAGAGACCCTTTCTGTGAGTCGCAATCCGAGTCTCCAAGGACTGCGGTATCGCGCCACATTTTGGGTTTGGTAATGGCAGTAGCTTTACAACCATCCTGGCCTGCTCCAACCAGTACGGAGGGTGGGCTGCTGACGAAACGCAGAGAGGATTTCTCCCCCCCGTGCCCGCCGGTGGTAGCCCCCTTTTCCACCGGCGTTTGGGTTGACATCCAAACCCGTGTTTGACCTTTAGTCGCCTCCATTTGATTTTTATTTCTGGGGAGTCTACCCATAGCATTTTAACCTTACTGCCAAGGACCTCGAACCATGATTTGCTCTGCGCCCTCGCAGTGCCGAAGCCTTTGAGTGGTGCAGAGCTCACCTTAGCTAGAAATTGTACTACCTCTCCACAGGCGAGTAGATTCGCAGTACCTTTGTTTGTTTTGGGGCAGGCCGACATCTGCTTCGGTTAGCCCCTTGCCTTCGCAGTGCCGAAGCCTTTGAATGGTTTGGGGTTCACTTTAGCTAGACGCCGTCCTGTCCATACGCAAGGCAAATAGCACAAGGTACCCTTCGTTTGTTTTGAGGTAGCACGATGCCCATTGCCCAGCCGGCACCCTCGTGGAGGGTTCAGTTGAGGATTTTCGCCAGCCTACCAACGTACTTAAATCAGCCGAAATTCGAATAACTGAACGGGGCAGAGAACATTTATCTATGTTCTTTAATTCTTCTCTGTATTTTTTCCATTGAGCTGCATTACTGTGAGCTAATTTTTCGTCCCAACCTTGCTTAAGCAACCACTCTTGCACAAATATTTTGCCTAGAATAATTATCGGACTTAAAAAACCTAATGGATCGAATATCTGAGACAATTAGATAGATAGATAATACTGTTCGACTGGTAATCGTTAGACAACTTGTAATCTTATAGTCAAATTGAAATTTGTCTTCGCAACCATCCCAACCTATTCCAAGCATTTTCGCGGCATCTTCGGTTTTAAGCATCAATGGTTCTAGATCAGCACCATAACTGAAGTTACCCTGAAAGCTGCTGCGCCATTTATGCAGTTCAAATCTGCCTAGCTGCAACAGCTCTGTCACTTCTTGCTTTAATCCTTTTAACTCCACCACAGAATCTGCCCCGCACAACATGTCATCCATATAAAAACTCCGCTTCACGGCCTCCGTTGCTAATGGGTACTGATCGCCGTATTTTTCTGCCAGATAAAAAAGGGAACGTACAGCAAGGTATGGCGCAGAGTTGGTCCCATAAGTTACAGTCTTGAGACGCAATACTTGGATAGGCATGTCCGAGCTCTGTCGCCACAGAATGCTTTGGTAATTGCAATGGGGTTCGACAACCAACACTTGTCGGTACATTTTGGCTATGTCTGCTGTTAAGGCGTATTTGTAGAATCTAAATTTGGTCAATGTCTCAAATAATTCTGGCTGTAATGTTGGGCCAACGCACATAATGTCATTAAAAGAGATGTCATTGCTAGATTTGCAAGACGCGTCAAACACCACTCTTAATTTGGTAGTTGAGCTCTCCGGCCGAATGACAGGATGATGGGGCAAAAAATACTTTATTTGTTCAATCTTCCCAGTTTCTACTACCTCTAGATGTCCCAAATCTTTATATTCATTGATGAACTCCGTGTATTGCTTTCTAAGATCTTGGTTGCGACTCAACTTCTTTTCTAAATTGAGAAATCTCGTTAGCGCTATTTTATAAGTGTTCCCTAACTCTCTTGCAGAGTCTTTAAAGGGCAAGGCCACCATCAGGTGTCCCGATTCAGTATGACTGATGTTAGAAAGAAATTTAAGCTCAATTTTTTCTCTTCTCCTGAGCAGTTTGGGTTTACGTGCGTAACTTCTTCGCACCTCCAAAACTTCTGCACCTGCTCTTGCAATTGGTCAGGCTCTTTCTGATCTACTTCAGTAGTTAACAAGGTTACGTTAGAAGCCGAAGTGAATTCTCCTACGACTACCCACCCTAAAAGAGACTTCTGTAGGGTTGGCATATTTATGCCTTTAATTTGACCTGCTACGATTAATTTGAAAAAGAGTGAAACCCCTAAAAGCATATCAATATTACTTGCTGAGTCGAAATAAGGATCAGCTAATGTGACTCCTTTGGGCGGCTGCCAGTTTGAGCCCAGCCCTGAGCGTGTGGGATTGTATTGGGTGATTTCTTCCAACACACTAAAGTGATCAGATACAGAAAATCGTGTTACTTTTGATTTTATTGTTGCGTTCACCTCGCCATGTATCTGAGACTCTGCATTTCCTATGCCACTTAATCGCATTTTGGATGGATGCAAATTGAGCTCAAGTGTGGATGCTTATCTTAACGTTACAAAGTTAAGTTGACTGCCCGAATCTAGAACGCATGTGCAATTATGATAAATGCCGTTCTTGTCCTTAACTAGCACTACAGCGGTTGTTAAATAGCTTGTAGCTGACCGTGATAGCAGCGCACTACGCACTGTGCTAGGTTCTGCTTTTCTATGACCTTTAGCCTCACACTCACTTGACTCATTAGTAGACTCCCGATGCAGCATATCATTGTGCGGCTTGTTGCAAAAGCTTCATAGTTGACAGGTGCAGCTTCTAGTGCTATGACGCTTGCTAAAGCATATCAAGCATAGTACATGCTTTTTTAACGTTGCACAGGACTTAACTGCTTAAATTGCTTGCAAGCCTTTAACCCATGCGTGCCAGCACAGACATAACATGAGTTTTGCGTACTGTTGTCTACTATTTCTGCTAAACTAGCCTTTCTCGCGTCACCTTTATTATTTTGTTTTGAAACTGTCTGACACACATCTCGATTGGATAAGTTTAAACCTCGATTTACAATAAATGGTGAAAGTAATGACCACGAAGGCAGTTTCGAGCTAGCCCATTCATTATCCCATTTTTTCGATTGTTTCTTCATCCAGTTTACTACGAATCAAATGGAAAATTATCGCATCAAGAATCTCTGGTTCCGTGCTTAGCGATTTGAGCGCTGCAAGTTGAGAATTAACGCTGTCCACTAACGCACGCAGCTCGTCAGCATCAGCATGCTTAAGCCGCCGTAAATTGAACAACTCGTTTATGTGTGATTGCACAATGATTGCCTTATTCTCAAATCGCTCCTGCAACAGGCGTAGAGCTCTTTTGCAGTTCACCTCAGACAACTCTAAACAATCAATTGTACTACGAGGGCCAACACCTAGAGATGATTTTAAATGTATGAATTTCGATAAATCGTCTAAATCTGTGTCTGAGCCTACGAGTGTCGTAAAGGTGTTGAACCAGCTAGTCCATTCAGTAAATTTGCCTGAAAACTCCGGTAACTTCATAGCTGGAAGTTTTGTAGAGCGGACGGGCTGTGAAATATTTAACGTGTCATTTGGTCCCAGCACGCTTAATAATTTCGCTTTTATTTCGCAATATATGTAATTCTTCTATTTCTTGTCGAGTATCGTATTCTGAAGAATCGTTGCTTTCCTGTTCGACCCGCGCTTGAATAATGCAAAACTGATTATAATTCGACTCAATTAAACTTAATCGCGCCTCTAACTCAGCTACTGTCATTGTAGCACTGTGCTTTAAAATGTGTATTTTATTGCGCGTAAAGGAATTCACCAAACTATGACGTGCAGCCAACGACTCAGATTCTTTACTCTTTTTTGGAGCCATTTCACAATGCTTGACCCCTCGCAACACACAATTATAATAATTTATTTGCGCTGCTCACTACTGTACCTAAATTTGTACAATTCGCTTCCAAATTGAGCGTAGCTGTTTTGCCGATCTCTTTATTTATCTTCTTTGTAAATTCTCTATCGTGCGCAAAGTCGCACTCATTTACTCAATCCTCTCTCTCAATGATAGCGGTAGATTTTCAATAAATGTTTCAGAAACACATGCACAAAAGAAGATAAATCAAGGTCAGCTAAAAGTCGTACAGGCAGCCGGTGTTTGTATGTGAATATGCACACCACTGAAATGGATGTACATACATATGTAGTATGGGCTTACTGTAATTATGTGCACACACAAACGCACAACACCTGCAATTCAACGTGGTTTGACTTCACTCACTTTTAACCAACTGCACTCTCGACTATTATTTTGTACTTATTGTCATTTAATTCTTATATAAAACAAACTCATCGAATTTGAAATAAACATGCCTGCAAGAAATATTAGATGCAGCTAAGCAGTTTGACTCACAACACGATACAAGCCGGCTTAATGCGTCTTGGTGTACTATAAGAAGTTAAAGTTGAGCTCCAGTGATGAACTCCATCCAGATTGAACCTTTTCCAAAGGTCCCTGCTCGGGCGCCAATGTTCAAGCCGGAGGTAAATAACACGCTTGCAGGTTTAAATTTAATAATTCAGTTTATTTGGCTTAAACATGCCGATCAGCGCTGCTCGTTCCTCCAAGCTTGAATTCTAATAATAATCTAGGTCGATCTCTCTTCAATATCGATAATACTTCATTTCATACATTTAGTACGGTTTTAGATAGTTCATAAAAATACTAATTCATTTTAGTGTTCGCTAACGACAATGTTTGATAGTTTGGCGCGAACAATTAATATTTAATCTAATGGCGCGAACAAATTATTTAATTTGTTGAAAATCACATAACAAAAAAAGGTATAATAATATGTAGTAATAGATAATATAACAATTAAAGATAAGTGTGTGCGCGTGTATACTTCAATTTTGCTCTTTTTAAACGCATTAGAGCAACTTCTGATGCGGTGGCGTTAGCACATAAGTAATTTACTTGCCTATAAGGACGTCATAAAAGTTTTGTGCAGCTCGCAAAGGTTTTTTTCCGTGGACGCCATCCACGTTGAATTCATGCGACACGGCATCCGACAGAACATATTTGAGATTTTTCTCCCCACCCGAGCTAAGTAGTTCTTTTATTGATGATATCTGTGAATAAACGAAATATATCAATTAGTTCAAAATCATAATTGGAAATAAATTTTACATTGTTTACATATGTAGGAACAGCGGTTGTTGTCATTTATTTTTATATTAATGGACTCCAGCTCCTCGACACTTTGAATTGGGAACTCCCGTGCCACCCTTGTTGTCGGCGCTTGTTGTTGAAACAGCCTTTCCAGCATCACCCTTGTGTCAGCGACTGCATCAATGGCGACTTTAAGTTGATCTAAAGTAATAAGAAATATAACATGTATTATTAAAGATAATTGTAAAATACCCCATGTATGCTTACTTCTTAGCACCTTATTTTCCTGCATAAGAGTTTCTGAAATGTGGGTTTAAAATAGTTAACTTTTATATGCTTTTAAATGGATTTTAACCTTATGCGTACCAAACATTTTGTGCACCTCCATCTTAAAATCTTCACACCGGCATCGCTGCACATCTGTTTCATTAAATACAAATTAATTATCGCAGCCAAATATCCGCGCAAGTTGCTTTTACTTACCCTAGACGTTAAAATCGACGCGCTTAAATCTTTTGGGGGAGTTCTCAGTATTTTTGAAATTATATTTGGTTAATTTGTGTGTAATATAGGAAATAAAACAATACTATTTAAGTGAGGTAGTCCCATAGCTTTGCATTTTACGTCTTGTAATGGAAAGTTCTCTCCTCTGTCGCATTCTCTATCAACCAAATATATTCCTAAGGTCATCGAGTCAATCGGCTCCCAATAAAAACTACGGACATTTGTAAATCTTCTACCAACTATATACCCCTCGTTTTCTGGGACAAATTCTTGTACAACAATAGGAATATTACCATTAATATAGCAATAATTGTTTGGATGACTAGTAGTCAATATATAGCTCGTCTCGGCTCGTCTCGATTTACAGAAAGTGATGGGGGAATCTTCCATTATTTTCCTGAAAATTTGTTGTAAAATAAGAGTCGGTTTTCGAATCGAGCGCTTAAGCGTTTGCAAGTAATTCTCAAATGCATAGCAGGAACCAACAATCGGATCCCCAACAACTTCAATGCTTTCTTTCACGTGCAGTAAATTATGCACGTTATAAGAGACACTGTCTTCACCAAAAATGGTTGAAATATTCTCAACAAAAACGTTCAACATGCCTTGAAAATTCTCTGCATTACTTTCACGAGTTTCAGGGCTACACATTAACCTATAAGCGCAGTGGAGTTATAAAAATTCATAAAATTGATCATCATTTAATGTACCCCTAAAAGCAACAACTCCCGTGTGTAAAAGAAATTGCCTAAACTCTGTGGCTTTCCAATTTGCTAGCTCGGTAAGGGGACGTGGTTTTCGGGAAAACTCTTTTGGGACGCCATACATATTTTTTAAATTGGTCGAAATTTTTTCTTTGTTTTCTTTTGTTATTCGGACGGTTGTTTTATTTGCGACAATTCTATTTAAAAACTTGCGCATCACTCCTATCATCATCGGTAATTTTTTTTACCACAACTGGAAGAGTACACTAAAAAATCGCCTATTTTTTCCCTACTTGCGTACATTTAGAACACCCCTGCCGAGAGGAATGGCCTGGAGTCCCACTAATAAAAGACCTTGCTGGAGCATCGCATAAAATGGCACGGACTCGGACGTTTATTATTTTATTTTCAAGGGCTATGCCATTTTTTATTAAGTTGTCGAGCTCTGTAAAAGAGCTTTCCAAAAATGAATAGCAATCGTTTGGTTTTGACCTTTCAAAAAAAAACACCAACCGGGAAAATATTATTGTTATAATCATAACATTATTAAGCCTGATTAATATCGGCTACAATTGAGCTCTCGAGCTTTTAAATAGCGGAAGACCATCAATATTTATATCAATATTAGTTAATGGCAACAACGGACATATATTATTTAATTTTTTTAACTGATTAGTCAGACCGACGTGAAGGTAAAATCCACTTGCTAAATTCACTATATCTGGGGTCATTGGTGAATCAAACTTATAAAAAGCATTCACTTCTAAATTTTCGTCTTATAATATTTAAATGAGGTCGATGGTCGACGCACTCGCGAGAAGGTTTGTGTTTTATAAACCACTTTTTTAATTTTTCACTTAAACTTGTTGCTATTGTTGTTGCTGTTCCCGTTTCGAAAACATCCATATTATCTATTACGTTATTATCGCCCACACAAATGTCTGCCGCTTCTTGCAATAAAACATTATTTTGCAAAGCTTACGCAGAACTACCATCACCTGTTAGTAAATTATTATATTTAGTACGTTCACTTGATTGTAAACGCTTAAGTTGACGTTTGCTAATCATTTTTAATAAATAAATTCACTTTAATTAAGTTAAAAATCAAAATTCAATTTTATACTTGCGATTTGGGTTGCTTTTTCAAAGAGATGCCAGCTTCGATTAACTTCACTCAACATATGTTTCATATTTGCTATTGCTTTTTTCACTTTAACTATCACTTTATTGCTTTTCAAACTTCTTACAAAAACAATTAACATGTTCCGCATTGATTTACACTCGAAACGCATGGTGAAAGCAAAGTTCAAAGGGCAAAGGTTAAAATTGGCTTAAGGCCTATTTACTCTTGACTTAACTTAACTTAACTTAACGTAAGAGTCAAGGCCCAACCAAACGATGCTTGCTTGCTTCGCGTCTCGGAGCAAAACTGAACGAAAAGCATTGAGCATGAAAGCCTATACCCATACGTTGCTTAAGTGCTTTGTCTCTTCTTCTTCTTTCTTTTGCCAACCATTGTTGCCACATGTTCTTTTTTTTATTCCATTAAGGCCTGTACGCAGACGCCTGTACAGCTCCCGTACAGCAAAACTTCATATAAAAAAATGGTCCCGTACAGCTTCAGTACAGTACGTACATTTAAGGTCTGCAGTTCTGTTAGCTACTGCTGGTACGGTAGTGTTGAACAATGAAAATGTTAAAATGTTATGTTAAAATGCTACGGGCAGTAAATAGCTTTCAGCAGCTATTTACGGTTGTAAAAATGCAACAACATGTCGGGCAAGAGCCGGCTTATACATTTTTCGGATAATATTAACAAAGTTGACCTAATTCAGGCTTCAATAGAGCCATACTTATTGTTTTGGCAGTCAATGCTGCACAAGAAGTAATGAATAAAAATATATTTATTATTTAATAAGATACAATTTAAATAACATATTAACTGGATTGTACTGCCACTGATCTATGGCAGGGTATAGATTATTAGAAGCAGGGCGTTAGCTGAACTCAAACACAAAAGTAGCGCGCGAATCATTATTTTGAAATCAAGTGTACAAAACACAGTTGCATTTCCGATTTATTTACAAAAAACAATTAGCCTACCGCCACAATATGTGAATTTTTCAACACTTGTCGTTACAGCCGTAAAACTCATGTATACTGTACGGGAGCTGTACGGGGCTCATGCGTACAGGCCTTTAAAAAAAAAAATGTTAACATTTTATGTAATATAATGCTAAAAATAAAGATAACACATGGTTTATAGATCTAGTATATTATATCAATGTGTTTATAAACAATAAAATGAAGATCTAACAATTATTTAAATATTTTCCATAAAATAAAAAAACAGCGACAGCTCTAGAGCGCAAAGCATCGAAGCATGTTTTCAATGATTGAACGTATGCTTAAGCCGCTTAAGCATTTGTTAAAAAATTAAAACTCAACGAAACCGTGCGTAAGCATCGTTTGGGCAGATACACGTCGTAGCATATGTTGAAACTTTGCCAACTTCGATGCTTTAAGCAAGAAAGCATCGTTTGGTTGGGCCTTCAGCTGACTCAATCTGCCTTATGGCTGTCAATGCTAGCGTTTACTCTCAACTTAACGTAACTTAACTTAATTCTGAACCTGCAGGTTGCAGATTCTTACGTTAAGTTCTTAAGTTAGACAGTGTTGGTTAATGAAAATCAAACAGCTGATCAAAACTGTGATGAAAACGTTTAACGCTCTTTCAAAATGTTTACAAAATCAAATATTCAATGGGATGAAGATAAACTTATTATTTTAGTACAAATCATGCTTTATTATATGATAAAAAGTCAAAAGACTTTAAAAATATAATTAAAAAAGAGAAGTTTGGGCTGCAATTGCCAAAGAACTTGGTTGCAACGTTGTATTCAAAATGCGCCAATGAGCGGTCAATATATTTTTCTGTGTTTAACAGCACTGCTAACATAATTCTACAGCACTGACACACTGATTTCTTAGGTTAAGTTAAGTTGAGAGTAAACGCATACATTCCTTAAGTTAAGTTACGTTAAGTTACGTTGTAGTTAAGTTGTTAAGTCAAGAGTAAATAGGCCTTTATGAGAAACAAACAAGCAAGAAAAAACAAAACCAAATATTAGCGCGCACCGTTTTGTTTTGCATGCTTACCTCTATACGCCTAGCATGTAAAGGCCTGTACGCATGAGCCCCGTACAGCTCCCGTACAGTATACATGAGTTTTACGGCTGTAACGACAAGTGTTGAAAAATTCACATATTGTGGCGGTAGGCTAATTGTTTTTTGTAAATAAATCGGAAATGCAACTGTGTTTTGTACAATTGATTTCAAAATAATGATTCGCGCGCTACTTTTGTGTTTGAGTACAGCTAACGCCCTGCTTCTAATAATCTATAACCTGCCATAGATCAGTGGCAGTACAATCCAGTTCATATGTTATTTAAATTGTATCTTATTAATTAATAAATATATTTTTATTCATTACTTCTTGTGCAGCATTGACTGCCAAAACAATAAGTATGGCTCTATTGGAGCCTGAATTAGGTCAACTTTGTTAATATTATCCGAAAAATTTATAAGCCGGCTCTTGCCCGACATGTTGTTGCATTTTTACAACCGTAAATAGCTGCTGAAAGCTATTTACTGCCCGTAGCATTTTAACATAACATTTTAACATTTTCATTGTTCAACACTACCGTACCAGCAGTAGCTAAAACAAAACGATTCGCGCTAATAATTTGTTTTTGTTTTGTTCTTGCTTGTTTGTTTCTCACATGCCAATTTTTCTGCATTGCCCTTTTTATTATACATACACTAAATACGCGCTATGCTCGCTCTTTAAAAAGGTGACAAAACTCGCCATCTCACAGCGTCTTAAAGTAAGAGAGTGAGATATCAATGAATTTAAAATGTTGATTGCATTGATATGTACATACGTATGCAAAATTTTGGCAGAAACTAACCCTAAAAAAATAAATAAACATTGTAATTAAATATTTATTTTACAACTTAAATATAAATATATTAAATATTTATTTTACAACTTATTCTGGTTTAAGCAAAAACAATAGCAACTTAAAAACATATGCGTCCGCGGATATGCGTTGTTTATAAGGGTTGAATTGAAACTAAAATTTAGAGAGCGAGAGAGCGAGCAAGGCTTGCATGCTAATGTACATATGTATATCTTGCCGCGTACAAACGATCCAAGATTCATTCTCTTCTGCATTCTTTTGGATCGATTCGCGAATCAATCCAAAGAACCGATGATTTACCAAAGAAAAAAACGAATTCATACCATCCGGACTGCAGGGTGTATGTAGATACATACATACATATATATGCACGTAAATATGTACACACATATGTAAATGTACAGCGTCGCTGCGTAATGCGTCGTCTTTTTTTTATACTCGTTACCGAAGGTAAAGAGTATATTGGTTTTGTGCAATGTCCGTCATGGTGTCTGTCCGTCTGACCGTCTGTCCGTCTGAATGGTCGCAAGTTTTTTCCACACCCTTCAAGCTAGAGACTTGAAACTTTCAAATTCTCTTTATCTATGGGATAGTAAATTAAAGTGTCAAGATGGGGGTTCTACGATAACTAGGGGGGCTGGTAAATCGATAAATTCGATAACTCAAAACCGATAAATCCACATATTTCGCACATCCTTACAGCTAGAACTATCTACTCCTACCAAATTTGGTAAGAAGATAGCTACCAACAACCCCAAAAAACTGCATCAAAAATATTGAAGCCACGCCCACCTATTCCGCCCCCAGCCCCCGCAATTTGAAATCAGAAATTGCTATATCTCCCACAGTTTTTGAGCTAGAACCACCAAATTTGGTGGCAAGATAGGTGATGATGACCCCCAAAAGCTGCATCAAAATTTTGGATGCCACGCCCACCAATACTGCCCAAGCCGCCCCCATCCACCCCAACGCTTCGTCAAAAACGGGAATGCGTGTATCTTCCAGAGTTGAGAAGTTAGAGCCACCAAATTTGGAAGGAAGATAGCTGGCAACGACCCCCAAAAATCTGCATCAAAGTTTTGGAGCCACGCCCACCCATTCCGCCCACATCCTCCCCTTATTTTGAAATCAGAAAAGCCTATATCTTCCACAGTTTTTGAGCTGTAGCCACCAAATTTGGTTCCCAGATAGGTGATGATGACCCCCAAAAACTGCATCAAATGTTTGGATGCCACGCCCACCAATAATGCCCTAGCCGCCCCCATCCACCCCAACGCTTCGTCAAAAACGGGAATGCGTGTATCTTCCAGAGTTGAGAAGTTAGAGCCACCAAATTTGGAAGGAAGATAGCTGGCAACGACCCCCAAAAATCTGCATCAAAGTTTTGGAGCCACGCCCACCCATTCCGCCCACATCCTCCCCTTATTTTGAAATCAGAAAAGCCTATATCTTCCACAGTTTTTGAGCTGTAGCCACCAAATTTGGTTCCCAGATAGGTGATGATGACCCCCCAAAAACTGCATCAAATGTTTGGATGCCACGCCCACAAATAATGCCCTAGCCGCCCCCATCCACCCCAAGGCTTCGTCAAAAACGGGAATGCGTGTATCTTCCAGAGTTGAGAAGTTAGAGCCACCTTATTTGGTAGGAAGATAGCTGGTGGCATCCCTGTCTGCATCGGAGAATCTTTAAGGCAGCGTACATACCTGCCGCATCCTAACCCCTTTGCAATCAGGCTTCTTTTTACCGGTTTTAATACTGGTAGCTAGTATACCGCAGTCGGTTGCGTCCGACTACAACGTTTCCACTTGTTTCGTCAATACGCGCTTCACTTTTAGTTTTGCTGCAGACATATGTACATATGCATGTATGTATGCATGTATGAACATATTTATGTTTGTATACTATTATGTACATAAATATTTGCATATGTAGCAAAGTACTCGCTTTTCTTTACAAACATTAAAAGTGCAATGTTTATACTCGATACCGAAGGTAAAGAGTATATTGGGTTTGTGCAATGTCCGTCATGGTGTCCGTCCGTCTGTCCGTCTGTCCGTCCGTATGTTCGCAACTTTTTTCTACACCCTTCAAGCTAGAGACTTGAAACTTTCCAATTCTCTTTATCTATGGGATAGTAAATTAAAGTGTCAAGATGGGGGTTGTACGATAACTGGGGGGCTGGCAAATCGATAAATTCGATAACTCAAAACCGATAAATGCACATATTTAACACACCCTTACAGCTAGAACTACCAAATTTGGTAAGCATATAGCTACTAGCAACCCCCAAAAAACTGCATCAAAAATTTTGGAGCCACGCCCCCCATTCCACCCCCAGCCCCACCGCAATTTGAAATCAGAAATGGCTATATCTCCCACAGTTTTTGAGCTAGAGCCACCAAACTTAGTGCCAAGATAGGTGATGATGACCCCCAAAAACTGCATTAAAAGTTTGGATGCCACGCCCACTGATACTGCCCTAGCCGCCCCCATTCACCCCAACGCTTCGTCAAAAACGGGAATGCGTGTATCTTCCAGAGTTGTGGAGCTAGAGCCTCCAAATTTGGTAGGAAGATAGCTGGTAACGACCCCCAAAAAACTGTATCAAAGTTTTGGAGCCACGCCCACCAATTCCGCCCCCAGCCCCCCCGCAATTTGAAATCAGAAATGGCTATATCTCCCACAGTTTTTGAGCTAGAACCACCAAATTTGGTGGCAAGATAGGTGATGATGACCCCCTAAAAACTGCATCAAAAGTTTGGATGCCACGCCCACCAATACTGCCCAAGCCGCCCCCATCCACCCCAACGCTTCGTCAAAAACGGGAATGCGTGTATCTTCCAGAGTTGAGAAGTTAGAGCCACCAAATTTGGAAGGAAGATAGCTGGCAACGACCCCCAAAATCTGCATCAAAGTTTTGGAGCCACGCCCACCCATTCCGCCCACATCCTCCCCTTATTTTGAAATCAGAAAAGCCTATATCTTCCACAGTTTTGAGCTGTAGCCACCAAATTTGGTTCCCAGATAGGTGATGATGACCCCCCAAAAACTGCATCAAATGTTTGGATGCCACGCCCACAAATAATGCCCTAGCCGCCCCCATCCACCCCAAGGCTTCGTCAAAAACGGGAATGCGTGTATCTTCCAGAGTTGAGAAGTTAGAGCCACCAAATTTGGAAGGAAGATAGCTGGCAACGACCCCCAAATATCTGCATCAAAGTTTTGGAGCCACGCCCACCCTTTCCGCCCCCCTTTCCGCACTTTTTACAAACTTTTAGCTAGAGTCACCAAATTTGGTATGAAGATAGCAATTGACATCCCACATAGATCTGCAGCAAAAATTTGGATGCCACGCCCACCCATAAGGCCCCAGCCCCCCTTTCCCCACATTTTACTAACTTTGAGCTAGAGTCACCAAATTTGGTATAAAGAGATAGCAATTGGCATTCCACAAAGATCTGCAGCAAAAATTTGGATGCCACGCCCACCTATACCGCCCCCAGCCCCCCTTTTCCCACTTTCTACATTTTTCGAGCTAGAGTCACCAAATTTGGTATGAAGATAGCAATTGGCATTCCACAAAGATCTGCATAAAAAATTTGGATGCCACGCCCACCCATACCGCCCCCAGCCCCCCCTTTCCCAACTTTTTACAAACTTCGTGCTAGATTCACCAAATTTGGTTTGAAGATAGCAATTGACATTTCACAAAGATCTGCATCAAAAATTTTGATGCCACAACTACCCATACCGCCCCCAGCCCCCCTTTTCCCCACCTTTTACAAACGTTGAGCTAGAGTCACCAAATTTGAAAGGAAGATAGCTTGTGGCATCCCCATCTGCGTCGGAAAATCTTTTAGGCAGTGTACACCTCTGCCGCATCCGTACCCCTCTGCAGTCAGGCCTCTTTTAACCGGTTTTAATACTGGTATCGAGTATGCCGCAGTCGGTTGCGTCCGACTGCAACGTTTCCACTTGTTTTATATACTAACTAGAAGTATGTGGCCCGCTTACTTCGCTGCGCGGATAGTTTATATAAATTTTAGCAATAGAATATAGATACAAAATAAATAAATTAGAAAATATTTAACCACATATTAAAGCAAAGTATTTAATATTCTCTTTTCCACGCCACCATTGAGGTAGAGAATATTGTGGTTTCCCCAGTAGGCCTTATCCACTTATTGAATTTAATTTGCAATTAAAAAACAACTTTTAAGAGCGTCTTTCTAAACGACATTGGTTGTTTTTCCGTCAGGTGCTAATACAAATAAACTTTTTGGTGAACTGACTCTTGAGCAGGCTACATAAAATTTGCCATGAGAAAAACAATCGTGTCTTAAGTCTAGTCCGGCTAATTTAAGAGTTTGTCCCTGTGATTTATTAATTGTTAAGGCAAAGCAAACTTTTAAAGGAAAATTGCAATCTTTTAAATTGAATTGGCAATTCAGAATCAGAAGGTATTAATGGAATTCTTGGTATAAAAACCGTTTCCGCTATACCATTGCCAGTAAAGATAATTGATTCGACAACATTCTTATGAAGGACTTAAACTTGCAATCTTGTACCATTGCACAGTTTTGGCGGTTTCAAGTTGCGAATCAACATTACAGGTGAACCAATCTTTAAAGTTAATTTATGTTGAGGCAGGCCAGCCGGATTTAATGAATTAAGAAACTCGACGGGTTAATGAACTGCATCTTCGATTTCAGTCACAGAATCAATAGAGTTATATGTCATTTCTTCACTTTGAAATTATTTTAATAAAAACTCGTTTATTTCCAATGCATTGTCATTTCTCGCAGTCAAAATAGCACGTTCTGAAAACCATTCGAGTGATTTTTTAGAGATATTTGTAATATCCGGAAATATTTTTAGAGTTAACTCTTCAATACTTTTCACAACATGACACAAAGTTGATGGTAAAGTTATTTTGCCATCATGGGTTGGAAATAATCCATTTCCTATTTGAAGAAGCATTTCTGCAAATTCACCAGCTATGCTATCACCTTTTAAGTGCACTCGCATATTCTTCGTTAATGCAATTTTCTGTATTTTGGGCCACAAAATTGAAGACTTTAAGCACGCATTTATTTCATCTGCTCTTGTTCCTCTGGGGATCACTGGGAGAGTTTGTCGAAAATCACCAGCTAAGAGAACAGTTATGCCACCCATTAAGTATTCACTATCTCGAATGTCTTTCAAAGATCGATCTACAGCTTCAAAAGCACCTTTATGGCCCATAGTACACTCATCCCAAACATGAGCTTGCAATCTTTGAGCACAGCAGCAATATTAGATTGCTTTGAAATTGAGCAATGTGGTGTTTCTAAATGAATCAAATTAAATGGAATCTTAAGTGTAGAATGCGCTGTGCGACCACCATTAAGTAAAGTGGCTGCGATACCGGAAGAAGCAACGGCCAATGCAATTTTTTTACTTTGCCGTACCTTTGCCAATAATAAATTTAAAAGATACCTTTTACCTGTTCCACCAGGTGCATCTAAAAAAATGGATTTCTCCTTTTTCTGCTTCAACGCTATATAGTATCTTTTCGTATACTTGTTTTTGCTCAGCAGTAAGGAGTAACTCATTATTAACAACAAAATTATCGCAATTTTCATAATTTGTTTCTCTATGATATTCAATATTTGGAACAATTTCCTCGGATCTAATTGGTAGTGGAAGTCCATAGTAAGTCTAGTTTTGACCACCAATAGACAGTACAATATCTTCAATCATTGAAGTTCAATGTAAATAAGACATTTATTTAATACATTATTCACAATACTTTCATCAATATTTCTGTCTTGTCAAAAATGAAAGGCTCTTAAAATATCTTCTGAGAAACTCTCTTTATAAGTATTCCAAAGTTTAAGAGCATCCGAAATTTGACAAAATACTAACATTATTGCAAAAAGTTCTCTCAGTTTTGTAGGATTTTGACATATGACAGCTTCGGCTATTGTTGAATCCCAGTGCTTATCATCTTCTAGTAATCCTAGAGCTTTACACGCCAATTGAAATGATGCGTATGCTATACCATTAACGGTTTTTAAATTTAAGAATGAGGTTGGGCCCCTTACAAAGTGTAACCAAAGTCTTAAATAAAAACATTCTGTTTTATTGGGATGAATAGTGTAAACTCTTCCCAAAGCTGAATCTCTTTTAACTCCAGGAAAATTTGGCACATCATGCCCTCGTTTTCTTCTTTGAAATTCTTTATTGTTCCATATAAAATACGATGGAACTTCACAATATAGAAGCGTTCTTGCAAACTCATCACGTGTGCATAGCTCAAAGAAGGCTAGCAAAGTGGTTTTGGGTGTAGTGCTTAATCTGTCAAGTAATTGTTGTGGATTATTGTGGTTAAAATATATCTGTTGACCATTTTCTAAATGAACAGCTAAGTGTGTAATAGCCGGAAAACGTTCATGTATGGGAAATGCAAGGATTCTTCATACCGTTTCTGAGCTACTTATTTAACGGCCACTTTCGTACATATTAATTTCATTACGTTGGTCTTCAAGAGTAAATGATGCTTGATCACTGCCCTTGTTAACATATTTACAAATGTATTTAATAGACTTTACAGAACTACATTACTCAACATTTATGTGAGCTTCAAATGTTCTCAATAGTACACAGTTATAAGGCACAACCCAACGATTATCTATGCAATTACCATTTATATTAATTGCATTACCACCATCTTCTATCGATCTTCTACGATATAGCGGGTAACTATCTTTTCCCGTCACAGTTTCTTTAAGTAATTGTCGAGGAAACCTTTTGGTACATTTTCCATTTTTCATGCATGGCGATTTATTATTAAATGCACCGCAAGGACCATGAATCATAACAAAGGATCCTCATCTGCGTTTGGTATTTCGGCACAGATTATTTTATCGATTTTATCTGGTCTTATTTTATTTTCTAACCAAAGTAGAATATGTATATGTGGTAAACCCCGCTTTTGCCATTCCACAGAGTACATGAAACATTGCACGCTTCCAAACAAAGAACCTTTTATCAATAGTGACATTAAAGCTTTAACTTTTAAATGAAAAACTCGAGCTATAATATCGTGACGATCTTGCGGTTTTTGACCCGGTAATAAAACACTTTTGATGTCATTCCATTGTGGATTGCATGTGAATGCTATGAAAAGATCTGGTCGCCCATAATGGCGAACATATGTCATAGCATCTTGAGTCTTTTCATGCATATATCGTGCAGAGCTTGTAAAAGAAGATGGTAAAATTACCATCTGACCAAGTTGAGCTGCGACAACATCTTGTTGGCCTATTGCATCTTGTAGATGTATAAAGCTTTCTGCTCTGAGTTTCGCTTGATTGTAGTGAATATAATTTAACCTTTCTGTTTCAATTTTAGCATACATATCAACCAAAAACTGACTAAAAGGGAACGACAATAAATTAAATAATTTATCTCAGATTGACGAATCATTATTTTATAGCAGTAAAAGCTTAACGCGGATATCATTTCTTTTGGTTCCTCCTATTTTAATAATGGATTCCATTGTGGTATATCCACTGAATAGCCATCTTCGCCATAAGGAAATAGCAAAGGGTACTGTAAGGCATCGTATGATCGATGCACCTCACTTATACGATGTAGTTTATAGTTATGGCTTTCAATAATAATATCGCGCTTTTCAAATTGCTGACCAACAATAACTAAAGCTACTTCGCTTGTTTGAGGTGCATTGTAAAGCCCTTTGTGAGCACCAGCGGGTGTTCGATCAATTTATAGTCTTTAGTACTTCTTGGTATTTTATTGAGAGCCATTTTTAGATCTTTAACATAACGATTATGCTGATGAAACATACATTGAAGATGCTTTACTACGCTTAAATCAACATTTGAAATATTTTTGCAACGTAGTTGAGCTTCCTTTTCATCATCACCAACAAAATAAATTTGAAGAAACTGCATTTCTTCATTTGGCAAAGGTCGGACACTACCAATTAAGTGATACACTTGTCCTTGGACTTTAAAGGTTGACCAACTTTCATTTATAGTTTTTGTACTTCCAAAAGAATTCATTTGAAAGCAGCTGCTATACTTTCTTATACGATCAATGAAATGATCATGCTTGGGATGTCCACCAATTATTTAGCTTTTAAGTGGATCAGGCAAACTTTCATTTTGTGAAAGTTTAACTTTTCCTGCCTTGCAACAGATACCCAAAGGCACATTTTTCCATTTTAAAGCATTACAATGTTTGCATATCAAATTCATACTACCAAGTTGAGTAATTTTATCTGACTTGTAAGCTATTTCAAAATCATAGTTTAAGCCAGACATGGCTTTAACACTCCATGCACGCAAACACCTTTCTTGACGTGCATCAGGATTATTAGCCTGATGTCTTCTCACTGCAACTCTATGAGCTTCAGGATTATTAGCCTGATCTCTTCTCACTACAACTCTAATAACATCAGGATTATTAACACGATATCTTTTTGATGCTTTTATGCGCTTACCCCTATTGATATCACTATTTTTTTCAAATTAACGTTTTTTTACCTTTTTTCTGTTTTGCCGGTGAATCGACTACGTCTTTTAACAGGATTTTTAACATTTTCAGTTATACATTCACTTGACGTATCAGATTCTTGAGTTAATACTTCCTCTAAAGAAATATAAACATCAAAATGTCCATTCATTAATGGACCGGTAAAACGCAATCTTTTAACAGGATGCATATTATTTCCGAATGCTTGTAATAAATTTCCATTTTGAAAAACTTGAAAATTTACAGCATAAATTTCTGCTGCTGCTTGAAGCTCACATGCAGTACCATAAGTATTTGAATTTGACATATCGCACTCATATTATTCAGAAGAGCTATAACACTCTCCATTTAAGTTTATGCTGAAACAAGCAAAAGTTTGCCAGTTGGTTACAACATGTTCAACAATATTTTGGCGTATGGTGCCATGGAAGCCTTGCCTATCAAATAAAAGGTAGGAAATAGATCTAAAAAGGCAGGCTCCATCACCAATTATGGCAACAACTGAATGCGGCACCAAAACACCACTAATATCTAAAGTTTCAATAGACATATATTAATTTGGCTGTGAGTCAATTGACTTCACTGTAAAACGATTGTTACAACGTTACAGTGTCTATACGTCAGTATAGAATTCAATAAAATTGAATATACCAACTTATTGTAATTTAATAGAATATTCAGACTGCTTAGTTTTATTTGATTTTTAAATGCACTAAAGCAGCGTCTATATAACTATTATATAATATGCAAAATAGAAGACAACTATATAAAATGTTGCTTCAATTATTAAGTCGAAAATCGACTTAATTTTCTTGTGTTTAAAAAACAACAAAAGAAATTAAAATACGTTGATCGTTATTTAAATATTTAAATAATAGCAATTTAATTTTATTATAACTTATCATAAAATACGTATTTTAAATGAACTTATATATATACGTAATTTTAAAGGAATGTATATATGTATATAATACGAAAATCAGAATATTGAAAAACTCACTGATTCAAAAAGTAACTTTCGAATTTATTATTATCCTTAATACATATAAACAATATTAAAAAATTCACTGAAACGAAAAGTAACTTTCTTTGTGCACATTAAATATGAACTAAAATGCATAACAAATTCCCTTACCATTGTATGTAAAAACGTCATGTTGGAAAGAGCATTACAGTTATTTCTCTAAGCAGCAGATCCCGAGCTCATACATACAACGCTTGCACTTAAGAGCTAGGTATGGGTGGTGCAAATTAGGCAATGCAATTCCCTTAACTGCAGCCTGTTATGCGGGGTATACACGTGCAGCATGCTGCGCGCAGCATGCGAATACATTTACATAATGTGACTGTAGTTGTCGTGCGTGTGAGTCCGCTCTTGATCAAAAGCCCAAAGAGTTGGCTCAAAGTTTGACAAGAGAGCGCACATCGCTCTTATGCTGCGAGCCCAATATGAAAATAATTTGATATTGGGCTCGCAGCATGTGTGTTTGTTGTTGCCTATTTACGCTCACTCTCTTATCTTTGCGTGCGCTCTTTTGATATTTTCGCCTATTGACGTATGCAAAGACGGTCTCTTTAATACAAATTTGTTAATTCCGTTATATTTAAATGTTTTTAGTTTCGTACAGCTGCACAATTGAACTACGCGAAGTATTTGTATTTATTTGCTGTTTATTTTCATTTAATGCACAGTGAACCTCGATGCATTATATGTAATATAAGATTTTGTTTATTTTAAATATATTTAGAAATATATCTATGACTGTAGATGTAAGAATTAATATTTGTATTGCATTGTACAAATGTGCAAATGCTATTCAAAGTAAAAAAAAATGGGTGGCTGCAATAGCGCCCGCGGTAATAACGCCCGCGGGCGTTATTTCACTCAAAAAAATGCAATAACGCCCGCGGGTGTTATTACAAAAAAAAAAATGAAATAAGGCCCGCGAATCTTATTTCACAATTTTCGTGGGCGTTATTTCACAAAAAAATGCAATAACGCCCGCAATATATATAAAAAATGGGTGTATGCAATAACACTTTTTAACTTAATTCATTTTTAATTGTTTTACTTTTATAACCATTTAAAAAAAAAATTTTTTTTTTTATTTTTGTCAAAATACATAATTCATAATACCTATTAAATACAATATTAAACTATGTATGTAGATCGTGGCACGTCTACGATTACTCCGGCGCCAAGATCTGAAGATTGAAAAAAATTTTTCCTGCGACAAATGATTTGTATTACTAATAATTTTCTTATTATTTCGGGTTCTTCAAGAATCAATCTTCAGACCTTGTTGCCGGAGTAATCGTAGAATTCCCTAGATCGTAAACTCAAACGCCTGCAGGCGTTATTGCACTAGGCGTTATTGCACACCCCCATAAAAAATAAATTGTGATTTGCTCCGGAACATAGCAAACAGTGTCTTAGCAGTGGCGTGAGCCACTGCTTTTACGGCATTAAGAAGTTTAAAATGCCGTAAAAACTTTCAAACGCCGTAAAAGCAGTGGCTCACGCCACTGCTAAGGCACTGTTTGCTATGTTCTGGAGCAGATCACACTATATGCATGAATGACAAATTTCTAAAAAAAATTAAAAAGGCCAAATTAGTAAATGAAAAAGTTTTAAGGATGAAATTTATTAATTGGGCTTCTTGCCTTTCGAGATTATTACTTATGTATCTATAATAAGTGAATTCTGAAAGTGGCATTGAAAAATTATTCAAAGAATTATAGGATAATTGCCTTCCAAATCAATTAACAAAACTATTGAAAAATTTTTAAATTATTTTCTACGATTTGCCTGCAATATGGGCAGAGCAGCTCGGACTTATTTTTTTAGATTTCTCAATTAAATATGTGCAACATTGCTCACAAATTTTAAAATGGTTGCATGGGGAGAGCAAGATATCTCTTGGGTGTTCGGTGCAAATAATGCACATCAATCATTTGACTGAGTCCAAAATTATCGTCCGGATCCTCCAAGTCGTCCTGTTCGACGACTTCACTCGCATCGACTTCTTCGTTTTCTTTAGGTAGTTTTAAGTCCCACTCCAAAATATCGTTTTGCCTGTTGGTCATGCACTTAAAAAAAAACTTTGTAAGCGGTTTTCCCGGGTCTGTTGCATTTTTCGCTTTTTTAGGTAGCGCGTCCATTACCCCATCTGTTGCGTTCTTCAGTTTTTCTGCTGTACAAAAATCGGTATCCTGCAAAGCTTTTAGAAATTCAAAAAAATTTCCATGTTTTTTTTACTTTTCTGGCTAATATGGAGTTAAAAGACTCCAAAGAGCTGGTAGTTTTCAAATTTTCTCCATAAACCGAAAATGCGGAAGGTGTAATCTATAAAAATTTAATGTTATATTTTATGTTATATTTAAAACTTTTTTCTTACCTTAATCATCCATTTCTTTTCATAATATTTTATGAATTTTTTTAGATCACTGTGGCAGACCTTGGGTAGATTTTGAAAATCATTTTTGAGTTTCAAAACCATTTCTTCAATTTGGTTTGGCTTAATCAATGGCAAAATTTGAAAAGACCGGAACCAGATGTAGCATTCCTGATTCTTTTTTAACAATTTTCCAAATCCTTTTATTTTTAAAATCTTTCTTCTTAAAGCTTGGCAATAATGGAACCAGCAGCCCTTTAGAATCACAGATGGGAATACTGTTTTCAATGCCTTTCGGAGACCCAACTCGTAGTCAGTCATAAAACTGTGCGGCTCCAATTTTAAAATATTTTGATTAATGAAACCAAAAAGGTGTTGATAAGCTCTTGCGGATTTGTTGGACATCAGAATAAAGATGAATGGAAAAGTCTTAAAAAATTTCAAATTGTTATATGATGTTAAAAACGCAATTTATATTTACTTACCTGGTGAAGAAATTGAAAATGAATTATAAGCAATTGCTTATATCCGCACGATGGCACTATATCAAAAGTTCCATCAATCAAATAACACCGTTCGCCCTTAATTTTCGGTATGATTTCCAATATACTTGGCGACGCAAATACAGAGTAGGCAAAATCATCTTCCACAATTGTGTGTTTATAGAAAGGTTGGTTGTTGTGCTTGGATAAGCCATATTCCGCCAGATAAATCTTATTGTCAAAAAACTCTTTGGTTTCGACAGGTGTTGTTGGATTTTTTAGGCATTTTCTCTTTTCTAATATTATAAAGTTGCCTTCGAACTTTAGGGAAGTGCACCCAAGATGAAGCTTCTCTAGAATTCTGGCATGCTTCGTCAAATATTTCTTTAACACTTTCTCTTTTTAGGCTTTTTGCTTCACATTGCGATTTGACATCATTTAAAAGCTTAAGCCTTTTAATAAGGTCTTCTGGTGGCGCATGGTTATGATAGTGGTTAAAACTGAGTTGGCTGCATACATTGTTTAACAGATTAACTGTCACACCACACTTTTCTATATAACATATATAACGTGTACCACTTTTTGTTACACCACCTTTTAACTTAAATAATTGATTTTCATCAGTCAAAAATAATAATTTTGAGGTTTTTCGAAAACCAGCAACGAAAGAAAATTTTTTGTTTTGCAGCTCCATCACGTGCGACTCAGTTTAAGATCAATTCTAAACTGCCAAATTTATGAACATCAATTCAAAGCAGAGACGAAAATCAGTATGTATTCAATGTAAAACACCGAATAACTGTTAATTTACCGCTACTTGTTATCAGAGATAAGACAAATTTTGCATATTTTAAAATATTGTGGGCGTTATTGCACTTTTTTGTGTAATAACATACGCGGACTTTATTTCACAATTTTCGTGGGCCTTATTTCAATTTTTTTTGTTATAACGCCCGCGGGTGTTATTGCATTTTTTTTTTTTGTGAAATAATGCCCACGAAAATTGTGAAATAAGATTCGTGGGCCTTATTTCATTTTTTTGTAATAACGCCCGCGGGCGTTCTAACACTTTCTTGAGTGAAATAACGCCCGCGGGCGCTATTGCAGCCACCGAAAAAAATATATATAAATTAAATAAATAAATAAATATAATATAAATAAGTATTATTACTTTCTAATGAATTCAATTAACTTAACTTTAGAAAAAAAATAACAATTTTACTTAATACCTTTTAATTTAATTTTCAAATGTAATGAATGCCACTGTAGGACTCTCTTTATTTCAATTTCACTTTTACTTGCATTCATGTCGTCCAGCCTTAATATAACGGAATTTTTGTAGTTCTTTTCAAACGCATTCGTTTTGGTTGTAATTGCTGTATTTTGTGCATTTCGCCATTCAGTATGTTAAAGGAGTTTAACAATAAAAGTTTAAAAAATGAGTGCCTTTGAAAAAAAATTTATACTGGAGTTAATAGAGGAGTATAGATCATTTCCATCACTATGCGACATGCAAGCGTTGTTAAAAAAATATAACGAATTCTACCCCGAGGCTGAAATAAGAGATCTGCAAAAAAAAATACACATATTGAGGACGAATTATAGCAGAGAAAAAAAAAGGCTATCAGGCAGTGGGAAGAGTGGCGATGGAGGAGCGAGCGAGACATTGCCAAGTCTTTATTATTATGAGGCTTTGGCCTTTGTTGATGACGTTGAGGTGCCATCTACTTCAAGAGGATCCTTCCAGTTTGTAAGTAATACAAATTATTCAAGTTTGTTTTTATTTTAAAATTATTTATTAAACAGTTTTATGCAAATGCCAGGAAAAATTGATAATAGTAATAGTAAAATTATTGAATTTTTACATAACTTAATAGTTATAACAATAATTTAGAAATGAAGAAAATTGAAACGTATTGTGCAAATAAGCTAAAGTTGCCTCTACAAGGACCGCTGTCTGGCGGTGAAAGCATTATGCCATATGTCTTTGTCGGCAACTTTTTTTTTAGTATATAGGCTTCTTGATTGGGTGTTTTTCCAAGAAACTCATCGTTGAAAACGTAAACACAATTGTTGCATCAGTTTGAGACGTGGTGATACATATACAATTTTACAAAATAATTAATGTTTTGATACAAAAAGTTACTTCAAACCATTCTAATAGTTTCTGAAAAAGAATATTTTCAAAATTGCTAAAAATGACTATTTTGTATGAAAAGTGGGCAAAATTGCCATCTTTAACAACTTTCACAAAATCATAAAAAATACATGGGAAGAGATTTTTGAAAGTTTTCTTTTCCAGACAGTATTAGAATGGTTTGAAGTAACTTTTTGCATCAAAACATTAATTATTTTGTAAAATTTATATAAAACATTAAATAACATTAGCTAATGGCTTTGTTTTGCCAAGGAACTGTACTCATTGTTGAAAAATTCCCTATAATTTTCCCTAACTGTTTTCGCAACTTGCGAGGCATTGCGCGTTTGTGTACTCTGCAAATTTGCATAAGTATCCAAAAAGGTCTAACCTCCTTCCACAACGCCCCCCTCTTGCAAAACTTCGCTGCATATATACTGGCTACAATTCTTTTTCCTTAAAAAATTGTGCAAATAGCAGCATGCCAATACAATTGCGTTTACTTTTTCAACGCTAACATTAAGAGGCCGTTGAAAAACACCAAATCGAGATGCCAATATACCGAAAACATTCTCAACAACTCTGCGTGCCCTACTAAGTCGGTAATTGAATATCCGCTGCTCGTTCAACAGGCCAACTTGAGCGAACGGTTTTAAGAAATTTTCCGTTAGCTGGAAAGCGTCGTCGCCGACAAACACAAATGGCAAAATACGTTCACTGCCAGGCAGCGGTCCTGGTAGCGGCAAGTTTAGCTTATTTGCGTAAAATGATTTTCCGAAAGGAGTGTGCCGCAATACGCCTCCATCCGAATTACGCCCGTTGACTCCAACGTCCACCATTAAAAACTCATAGTTAGCATTAACCAGTGCCATAAGCACAACGGAAAAAAATTTTTATAATTGTAGAACAACGATCCAGAATTTGGTGGATTCATTATGGCAACGTGTTTTCCATCAAGTGCCCCAATACAATTCGGAAAGTTGCACTTCCTTTCAAAGTCTTGTGCAACTATTTTCCACTCTTCTTCGTTTTGTGGCAGCTAAAACGATATATATTTAAACAAAAAATAAAAATTTTAATATTGATTACAAAACATTTCTTATTTCAGACAGAAGAAACAGCAGAGCCACCACAAAAAAAAACAAAACATAGTGCTACGGAAAATTTCATGAAACTTGTTTCAAAACGTTTTGAGGAGTCAGACAACATGTTTCAAAAGAGGCAGAAGTCTGGGGAGAAAAAATCAAAAACATGTCCCCAACCCAGGGTATCATTGCAACAAAATTAATTAACGACATAATTTTCCGGGGGCAATTGAATTCTTTGTCATTGGAAACAACAATAATTGATAAGGAGCCAAAAGAAATGTCATTAAATTTAGAAAGGCAGGTTACTGGAGACATGGAAACAAGTCAGTGCCCTTTATCTTTTGAAGGTGAAATAATTATAGACCTAACACAACGTCCATTCGGCATAACTAAAATTAATAAGTAGTTTAGTTTTTTTATTACTATTTTTATAATATTAATTATGTATAAGGTTAATTTTTAAGAAAAGTTTTGATTTATATAGTGTCGTTAGTTGACTGGCCGTTATTAAATTAGGGGCCTTTACCGATAAAACAAAAAATTGCGAAAAAAAAAGTGGTGGCTGGCTGTATAACGCTTTTTTGAATATGTCAAAGCATTCTCTTCAATGATATTTTGTTAGGAAATATGTAAGAAAGCTTACAAAATATCATTGATGAGAATGTTTTTGACATATTCAAAAAGCGTTATACAGCCAGCCACCACTTTTTTCGCAATTTTTTGTTTTATCGGTAAAGGCCCCTAATTTAATAACGGCCAGTCAACAGTCAACTAAAGACCCTGCTTTAAAGTAATATTTAAAAATAAAATATATATATATACATTTGTTCATATTCACCTGTATGTATGGTTTCAATTTGCCATTAGCTTCGCATGTCTACATAACTATTTTACTAACACAACTTTCCGAAACAGCACTGGAAAACTTTAAGTCAATAAATCTGTTGCCAGATGCCAAGTACCTCAATGTAATAGAGAGACGCTGCTCAACAGAAATCGCCGCTCGCATTGTGGTATCCTGTTTTTTTATTATGGGCCCTACAAGCGCCAAAAGCTCATCAAAAATACTTGAGCTCATGCGCAAAAAATTGCGCAGATCATCCGGCGATGATATGCTGAGCTCCTCCAGCATATTTTGGTGAGAGAACCTTGCCCTTTTTTTATAAAATTCTTTCATCCACAAAATTTTTCTTTTATTTTTTGCTCTTCCTCCATTTCCGATATTGCAACAGCAATTCCACACAGCACTTCTTTTGAAAAAGACATTGTAAACTGCACTTATTAATGAGCAAGCTACTAATGACAAAAATATCATAACAAGCACTCTAAAATAGATAATTGAAATTTCATTTAGAAGAACAGTTTTATTTTTTATTAACAAAACAAAAACAAAACACATGCAAATCATAAAGCTTTCTATAACCTTCTCATTCGCACATACATAGCCCATTTAGGTGACATGTAAGAGACTTAAGCAAAGAGATATGCTTTGCTTAAATTCACACGTACACGCGGCTGCGCGCAGCATGCTGCACGTGTATACCCCGCATTAGAGGTATAACTGTAATGCTCTTTCCAACATTATGTTTTTACATACAATGGTAAGGGAATTGGTTATGCTTTTTATATCATATTTAATGTCAACAAGAAAAGTTACTTTTCGTTTCAGTGAATTTTTATACTCGTTACCGAAGGTAAAGAATCTATTGGTTTTGTGCAATGTCCGTCTGACCGTCTGTCCGTCCGTATGTGTGCATGTTTTTTTCACACCCTTCAAGCTAGACACTTGAAACTTTCCAATTCTCTTAATCTATGGGATGGTAAATTAAAATGTCAAGATGGGGGTTATACGATAACTGGGGGGCTGGCAAATCGATAAATTCGATAACTCAAAACCGATAAATCCACATATTTCGCACATCCTTACAGCTAGAACTACCAAATTTGGTAAGAAGGTAGCTACTAGCAATCCCCAAAAAACTGCATTCTTTGAGCAAACTAACCATTAAAAAAAAACTTAACAAAATTTGTATATTTTAAAAAAGCTACACTAACTATATATGTGTGCTGTTTTATATTATTTTGTTTTGCATCTTATAAGTGTTATTTATATGTAAGTATCATAAATTTGTACACAATATTTAAATTAAATTTAATAAGACTCATGAAAAAATTGCCTGGAACTCCGTTATGACCGTTATAAAACATTGCTTAGGAGTGCACCGGTCTAAAGATTGGAAAAAATATGTGGATGACATGTTAGACGCTTTTGAAGAAATAGGTGTGAATATGTCCTTAAAAATTAATTTCCTTCACCATCATAAGGACCATTTTGAGCAGCAAGTTCCGACTGAATCCGATGAGCATGGAGAAAGATTTCACCAAGTCGCCGCTCCCCTTGAGCATTGGTACAGCGGCACAAAGCTTGGCTAGAAGAGTCTTTTTAAATTTTATGTAAATATTGTGTACAAATCTATGATACTTATAAATAACACTTATAAGATACAAAAAAAAAAAAAAAAAACAGCACACATATATAGTTAGTGTAGCTTTTTTAAAATATACAAATTTTGTTAAGTTTTTTTCTAATGGTTAGTTTGCTCAGAACGTTGTCTTTGCTTAAGTTTCTTACTATTACAAGATGTCACTTAATGAATAAGTATCAAAGGGTAAATTAAAATATTGACGAAACGTGAGGGAAAAAACATTTAAAAAAATGGGTTAAATTTCAGTTTTTTCGACATATTGGCTATAAGGACACCCAAAACATTGATTTTGGTGTTTACAGTCATCTAAGAACTTAAAGACGGACTTATTTTGAGGAGCTTTGCCAAAGAAAGTTTACCAAAAAGTCAACATTAAAAAAGTTAGAGACCGAAGAAAAATGTGCCTTTCTGTTACAATGGGCCACTTTGATGAAAAACTTCAACAAAAAATTTTTTATGAAACCATGATTGTAACTCAAACAAGGGGAAACGTTGCAGTCGGACGCAACCGACTGCGGCATACTCGATACCAGAATAAAAACCGGTAAAAAGAGGCCTGAATGCAAAGGGGTACGGATGCGGCAGGGTTGTACGCTGCCTTAAAGATTCTCCGATGCAGATGGGGATGCCACCGGCTATCTTCATACCGAATTTGGTGCCTCTAGCTCAAAGTTTGTAAAAGGTTGGGAAAGGGGGGGGCTGGGGCGGTATGGGTAGTTGTGGCATCAAAATTTTTGTTGCAGATCTTTCTGAAATGTCAATTGCTATCTTCATACCAAATTTGTTGACTCTAGCTCAAAATTTGTAAAAGGTGGGGAAAGGGGGGCTGGGGGCGGTTTGGGTGGGCGTGGCATCAAAATTTTTTGTTGCAGATCTTTGTGGAATGTCAATTTCTATCTTCATACCAAATTTGGTGACTCTAGCTCGAAGTTTGTAAAAGGTGGGGAAAGGGGGGCTGGGGCCGGTAAGGGTGGGCGTGACATCCAAATTTGTGATGCAGATCTTTGTGGAATTTCAATTGCTATCTATATACCAAATTTGGTGACTCTAGCTCGAAGTTTGTAATAAGTGTGGAAAGGGGGGCTGGGGGCGGTAAGGGTGGGCGTGGCATGCAAATTTTTGAAGCAGATCTTTGTAAAATGTCAATTGCTATCTTCATACCAAATTTGGTGACTCTAGCTCGAAATTTGTAATAAGTGGGGAAAGGGGGCTGGGGGCGGTATGGGTGGGCGTGGAATCCATATTTTTGATGCAGATCTTTCTGAAATGTCAATTGCTATCTTCATACAAAATTTGGTGACTCTAGCTCGAAAATTGTAAAAATTGGGGAAAGGGGGGCGAAATGGAGGGCGTGGCTCCAAAACTTTGATGCAGATTTTTGAAGTCGTTGCCAGCTATCTTCCTACCAAATTTGGTGGCTCTAGCTCCACAACTCTGGAAGATACACGCAATCCCGTTTTTGACGAAGCGTTGGGGTGGATGGGGGCGGCTAGGGCAGTATTGGTGGGCGTGGCATCCAAACTTTTGATGCAGTTTTTAGGGGGTCATCATCACCTATCTTGGAACAAAATTTGGTGGCTCTAGCTCAAAAACTGTGGGAGATATAGCCATTACTGATTTCAAAATGCGGGGGGGCTGGGGGCGGAATGGGTAGTTGTGGCATCAAAATTTTTGTTGCAGATCTTTCTGAAATGTCAATTGCTATCTTCATACCAAATTTGTTGACTCTAGCTCAAAATTTGTAAAAGGTGGGGAAAGGGGGGCTGGGGGCGGTTTGGGTGGGCGTGGCATCAAAATTTTTGTTGCAGATCTTTGTGGAATGTCAATTGCTATCTTCATACCAAATTTGGTGACTCTAGCTCGAAGTTTGTAAAAGGTGTGGAAAGGGGGGCTGGGGCCGGTAAGGGTGGGCGTGACATCCAAATTTGTGATGCAGATCTTTGTGGAATTTTAATTGCTATCTATATACCAAATTTGGTGACTCTAGCTCGAAGTTTGTAATAAGTGTGGAAAGGGGGCTGGGGGCGGTAAGGGTGGGCGTGGCATGCAAATTTTTGAAGCAGATCTTTGTAAAATGTCAATTGCTATCTTCATACCAAATTTGGTGACTCTAGCTCGAAATTTGTAATAAGTGGGGAAAGGGGGGCTGGGGGCGGTATGGGTGGGCGTGGAATCCATATTTTTGATGCAGATCTTTCTGAAATGTCAATTGCTATCTTCATACAAAATTTGGTGACTCTAGCTCGAAAATTGTAAAAATTGGGGAAAGGGGGGCGAAATGGAGGGCGTGGCTCCAAAACTTTGATGCAGTTTTTTGGGGGTCGTTACCAGCTATCTTCCCACCAAATTTGGAGGCTCTAGCTCCACAACTCTGGAAGATACACGCATTCCCGTTTTTGACGAAGCGTTGGGGCAAATGGGGGTGGCTAGGGCGGTATTGGTGGGCGTGGCATCCAATCTTTTGATGCAGTTTTTGAGGGGGCATCATCACCTATCTTGGCACCAAATTTGGTGGCTATAGCTCAAAAAATGTGGGAGATATAGGGTTTTTTTGACTTTAAAATGCGGTGGGGCTGGGGGCGGAATGGGGGGGCGTGGCTCCAAAATTTTTGATGCAGTTTTTTGGGGGTTGCTAGTAGCTATCTTCTTACCAAATTTGGTACTTCTAGCTGTAAGGATGTGCGAAATATGTGGATTTATCGGTTTTGAGTTATCGAATTTATCGATTTGCCAGCCCCCAGTTATCGTAGAACCCCCATCTTGACACTTTAATTTACTATCCCATAGATAAAGAGATTTGGAAAGTTTCAAGTCTCTAGCTTGAAGGGTGTGGAAAAAAGTTGCGTTCATACAGACGGACAGACGGACAGACGGACAGACAGACAGACGGACAGACGGACAGACACCATGACGGACATTGCACAAACTCAATATACTCTTTACCTGCGGTATCGAGTATAAAAAGTAATGATGCAGTTCGATTCGTAGGACCCGAAATAGGGGGAAACTGTCGAGTGCGGTCATGTCTTTTTTTTCAACTATCACAGTGTAATTTATCTTTTGTTTAACTTTTTGATTGTTATATAAGACGATCAAACTGTACTTATCACATAATGTCCATCTGCACGCAGTAAGATTTTCGCTACATGTTTATGTCCTTCAATCTATCTTTTCGTACTTTTAGATATTCGTCAAACGGTTATTACTATTCTCTTTCCCAGTGTGTTCGTAACGATAAACAGATATTAAAAATGTGTTTTGTACTCGTTTAATGACTTGAAAACTTCTTATTTAAGTTTTCCTGTTGATGTCGTCAGATACCTTACCTTAATCCGTGTAATATTAAATCTTTTTCTTCTAACTTCTGAGTTTTGATTTTTAAATCTTTTATTTTAAATAGTTAGCTAGCTGGACTAGGTTTCAGCTTTAAGACGATAAAGATTATCTATAAATTGCTACCTATTTTTACAGGGAAATCGATCGGATATTGATTTTTTACTAAATTTGATTAAATCTTTTATTGTATTTTAGCTGTCAACCGACATACCTTTTCCGAAGGCTCAGTGATTTATAAACAGAAATGTTCTACCTTTTTAGTGGATTGATGAGGTCTTAATTTTTTCCAACTCATTGCTAAAACAAAAAAATTTCGTTATTAATTTCTTATAATTGATGGATGGTAATATTTTATTGCATTATTCTCTGAATCATTGTTGTATTTAATAAGGAAGTGCATTAAACTTGCTTAAGAATTCGAGATATGAGTCTAACACTGTTTAAAAAAATATTACTTCGTTAACTGTTTTGATTTGAGTGATAAGTTTCTTTACATTAAATGGTTTACTGTTCCTTAACCATGATAGCTCCAGTTGTGCTTCATCTCATTTGATGCTTTGCATTAAATTTGATAAGAACAGCACCTCGTTGTTCTAGATACCATGCTGTTAAGCCTAATTTCTTGATTTAATTATTATTATTGTTGCCCAAGCAGACGCAGTTTCTTTAGTTCTCAAACTGATTTTGCTTAATTTGAGATATTTCTAAAATACATGACTATAACTTTGCATTAATCCATGGGTTTGGTTGACAAAATAAGGTTGTGATGTGCTAAAGGTAGAGGCGACTTTAATGGGTGGTAAAGTACTTAACATTTTTAATTGTATTGTGTTTTTAAAATGATATAGGTTAACTATCACCGGGTTGGTTTATACACTCACTGAATGATGGTTTTTTCAGGTTTTTCTTTTTCGTTCTTTATATAAGTCGTCGAATACAGCCTAGCTCTTGATCTTTTGTGCTGATTTCAAGGTTAGAAACTGATTTTTATTGAAAGCTTTTTTGTGGAGGAGGCTCCAAAGAATTAGATTCGGTTTGGTTTTTGATTGATTTTAAGTAATTGTATAGTAGGATTTATTCTTGCTTTTTGTGGTTGTATTGTAGATCACTTCTTGTGCTTAGAAAGTTTCTTTTAAGAATATTACCTGTATGATTGCAATTCTTGTCTTAAGCCTTTGTTTACTCTAAGTAAAACTTATATAAATAGCGCAAACAGATCATTTACAGTAATTTACACTAGCTTAGGATTCATGGTTCTAAGACAGTTTAGACTTCATGGCTCTCATGAATTAAGATAATCTATTATATGTTCATGCTTCGGATTCTAGCATCAACAAATACATTTGAACATTTGTGTTTTAATTTATAAATGCACTTAAATTTTTCTTATTTTTTTTATTTTAACCATCATCATTGTTTCAACTGGATAGCAATATAAAATTATAAGCGAAATAAATATAAATAAAGTTACCTTTTATTGTTTTTAGCTACATAACTCGCAACAACTCTCAAGAATAGTCATAATCTTTAGTATTTTTTTATTTTTTTATTTTATTGAATATATTCCTAGTGCTACAAGTATTGCTACTTTTATCTTAATGCACTAGTCACAAATAGCTTTTTTAAGTTTACATTGATTAGACATGTCCATAGTAGAGTACTTAATCCTAGTATAAATTTATTAGAAACTAGTACAATTTCATTACATTTTTGTTATCTAATATATATACTTTAAAATTATTATTATGTACTTTTATCTCAATTTTCATATTATTATGATTGTTTATTTTAATAGCTGTTAATATGTAGTTATGATCTAAGGTGTGCTTTTAACTTCTCTTTGAAATGAGGTGTGCTTCTGGTATTTTTTAAATCGGGTGGCAACTGGTTCCAAAGTCGAACAGCAAAGACATAAAACTGTCTATCAGAACTAGCGAGTTTTGTTCTTAGACTAACAAGGTTGTTTACTCTCTGAGACGCAGTAAATCTTAAGAGGTCATACAAATAGTCAGGATTTTTACTGTAAATTATTTTATGGAGAAACAGAAGAATTTTAAGGTTAATTATATCTACGAGATCTAGGTCAAATAACTTATGCGCGAAGTTCGATACGTGGTCAGTTCTTTTTAAGTTAAAAACATATCTAGCAATATTGTTAAAAGTAACCCTAATCTTATTAAAGCTAGCTGAGACGCATTTGCCATAAATTTCAATCCCATAAAACAGAATTGGTGCTACCATTGTTTTTGCGATCATTGTTTTAATGTTAACTGGTAAATATTTTTGAGTTAGAGATAGTTGTCTAAGAACTCCATAGGTTTTTCCTAATGCTTTGTTAACCTGATCGCTCCATGTCAAGGTATTATTGAAAGTAATGCCTAGGTTTTCAGCCCTATCCACAAAACTTATGCTTTTATTATCTATATTTAGCTTGGTTAAATTTTCTGTTCTCAGGTACTTTTTGTATATAACAAGACACTTAGACTTAGAAGGATTAATACACAAACCATTTTTCTTTGCCCACTCACTTACATTAAACAGTTCATCATTGCACACTAGAATACATTCATTTATTTGGCTAATAGGACGACTCACATACATTTTCACATCATCGGCATACATATGGACTTCACATTTAGACTGGACACTTGGCAGATCATTAACATAGATTGAAAAGAGAAGCGGCCCCAATCGAAACCTGCGGGACACCATATGATACTGTTAATAAGCTTGACTGTTTGTTAGGGGTTACTACGGCTTGTTTTCTATTACTTAAATAGAAGGACATTAGTGTGACAGCTGTTTGCGTGAAATTGTACATCTTTCTTAGCTTTGTCAATAGAATTTCGTGGTTTACAGTGTCAAAAGCTTTGCTATAGTCAAGTAGTGTAAGCAGCGTAGAATCACTGTTAT
This sequence comes from Scaptomyza montana, assembly GCA_018904305.1. Taxonomy (NCBI): domain Eukaryota; kingdom Metazoa; phylum Arthropoda; class Insecta; order Diptera; family Drosophilidae; genus Scaptomyza; species Scaptomyza montana. Next base: position 89,967 of record JAEIGR010000163.1, read on the forward strand.
CCATTTTAGCTCGAATATCTTCTACTATTTTTAAAATCGTATTGTTGTGCAACTCTTGTTTGTCCTAAAGCCAGATTGTTTTTCATAATGAAGCGAGTTTTTTCATTCATGAATTTATTAATTTGAATTTGCCATTATCTTTTCAAATACTTTTGATAGAAAAGGTAGTATTGCGATCGGCCTGAAATCTAAGATTTGACTTTGGAACCGGCAAGATTTTTATTACTTTCCAAGTTTCAGGAAAAGTGGAGGTAGTGATAGCGGTCAGTTGATAATATGCGTAATATTGTTTATAATATAGCTGGTAGAAGAATTTTGATGAATTTCGGGCCTTATTTCATCTAGGCCAGTGGCATTGGACTTAATTTTTAGTACGGAGTGTAGGACCTCCCACATTTTGACTAAGCCACCACATGAACTCAAAACAATTACTACAATTTCTGAACGGCACAAGCATTTATCACGCCTACGAATCGCCTAAACATGGACACAGGAAAATTTAGGTTGACAAATTTGTGGTTTAGTTTATTAACATCTACGTCATTTCCTCTCACAGATTTTTCACGACCAATACCAATGCTGGTAATGATCTTCCATTTTTCTTTAATTGTTGTTGCATTGTTAAACTTATTGCAAAAATTGTGTTTTTATACTCGATACCGAAGGTAAAGAGTATATTGAGTTTGTGCAATGTCCGTCATGGTGTCTGTCCGTCTGTCCGTCTGTATGAACGCCAAAACTTCCTTCCGCCCCCATCCACCTAAAGGCTTGAAACTTTCCAATTGTTTTTATCTATGGGATAGTAAATTAAAATGTCGAGATGGGGGTTCTACGATAACTGGGGGGCTGGCAAATCGATAAATTCGATAACTCAAAACCGATAAATCCACATATTTCGCACATCCATACAGCTAGAAGTACCAAATTTGGTAAGAAGATAGCTACTAGCAACCCCCAAAAACTGCATCAAAAATTTTGGAGCCACGCCCCTCATTCCGACCCCAGCCCCCCCGAATTTTAAAGTCAAAAAAGCCTATATATCCCACAGTTTTTGAGCTATAGCCACCAAATTTGGTGCCAAGATAGGTGATGATGACCCCTCAAAAAGTCTGCATCAAAAGATTGGATGCCACGCCCACCAATACCGCCTCCAGCCACCCCCCATGTGCCCCAACGTTTCGTCAAAAACGGTAATGCGTGTATCTTCCAGAGTTGTGGAGCTAGGCCTCCAAATTTGGTGGGAAGATAGCTGGTAACGACCCCCAAAAAACTGCATCAAAGTTTTGGAGCCACGCCCACGCATTCCGCCCCCAGCCCCCCTGCATTTTGAAATCAGAAATGGCTATATCTCCCACAGTTTTTGAGCTAGAGCCACCAAATTTGGTGATGATGACTACCAGAAAACTGCATCAAAAGTTTGGATGCCACGCCCACCAATACTGCCCTAGCCGCCCCCATCCACCCCAACGCTTCGTCAAAAACGGGAATGCGTGTATCTTCCAGAGTTGTGGAGCTAGAGCCACCAAATTTGGTAGGAAGATAGCTGGCAACGACCCCCAAAAATCTGTATCAAAGTTTTGGAGCCACGCCAACCCAATTCGCCCCCCTTTCCCCACTTTTTACAATTTTCGAGCTAGAGTCACCAAAGTTGGTGTGAAGATAGCAATTGACATTTCAGAAAGATCTGCATCAAAAATTTGGATTCCACGCCCACCCATACCGCCCCCAGCCCCCCTTTCCCCACTTTTTACAATTTTCGAGCTAGAGTCACCAAATTTGGTATAAAGATAGCAATTGACATTTTGCAAAGATCTGCATCAAAAATTTGGATTCCACGCCCACCCATACCGCCCCCAGCCCCCCTTTCCCCATCTTTTACAAACTTCGAGCTAGAGTCACCAAATTTGGTATGAAGATAACAATTGACATTCCACAAAGATCTTGCAGCGAAAAATTTGGATGCCACGCCCATCCAAACCGGCCCTCAGCCCCCCTTGGTCCCGCACCTTTTACAAATTTTGAAGCTAGAGTCAAGCCAAATTTTGTATGAATATAGCAACTGACATTTCAGAAATGATCTGCCAATTTTCAAATAATTTTGATGCAAAAAGTACTACCCATACCGCCCCAGCCCTCCTCTTTCCCCAACTTTTTACAAACTTTGAGCTAGAGTCACCGTTGTATTGGTTTGGCTTAAATTTGGTATGAAGAATTTTGACGAATTTCGGGCTTTTCCCCATCTGCATCGGAGAATCTTTAAGGCAGCGTAAACCTTTGCCGCATACTTCCGTACGCATTTTTGCATTCAGGCCTCTTTGTTTACCGGTTTTAAATCTGTTGTATACGAGTATTGCCGCCAGTCGGTTGCGTCTACTTGTTGCATTGTTAAAGTTTCCACTTGTTTAGAAGTTTTAATACTGTCATTTACTTTACGTCTATTAGTTTTGAAAAGTCTATAAAAGTAGTCTATCTTGTAGCGTTTCCATTTGTCATAAGCTTCATCTCTCAGATTTATTGCACTAATCATATCACTATTAAACCACGCTTTGATTTCTGGCTTTACTGTTTTAGTTTTCAGCGGTATAAACCTATTAAATAGGTCGTCAACGTTAAATTGGAGATGACTTATTTGGGTGTCCACTGAGGGGAGGTGATAAATGTTATCCCAATCTTTTTTGAGGCAGGCATCATGTAAAACGTTTTTGGTTCTTGTAGTCAGTTTGCGTATTATAGGCTATAAATATGAGATCATGTTTTGAAAATGCCGGTACGGACAGTTGATCATAGAGTAAAATGTTGTCAATGTTATTTACAAATATTATGTCTAGTAGCGTGCTGGTCGTCTGTGTATAGTGCGTCGGTAATGTGTCGTTTACAATCTGCAGTCCTCGAGAGTGCATTTCGTCCGATAGGTGATGTTCTTTTAATAAATTACTGTTGAGATCTCCAGTTAATATTATGTCAGTATATGCTAACGTAGCGGTTGATATCAAGTCAATCATGCTGGAATAGTCAATATTATTATTTGGTCTATATATGCAGCCTAAAAGCAGTTTTTTATCACAGATGGAGTTTTCGATTTCAATAAAAATATATTCCAAGGGACTGTCACATGGCTGCCTATGTAAAACTTTACATTTCAGTCTTTTTGTAACAAATATTGCAACACCCCCAGCATGACAAACACGATCCGAACGATACAAATTATACCCATCACATTCAATAGACGAATCACGTAACTCTGGGACAAACCACGTTTCAGATACACAAACAACATCAACATTCGAATTTACAAACATATAACGAAACTCATCCATCTTATTAAGTAAGCTCTGACCATTTATATGACACATCTTAAGACCTTCTCTTTGATTAGCAAGAACCCACACCATCGCTCTACTGTTCGATCTGGTATTGATTAAGTTGGAGCACATTTAAAAAAGATTTTACCAGTTGCGCACCTAACATACTTAAAAATAACAAGATAATTAAAGAGCACACATGAACATTTAAAACTATTATTAAGAGAGGTGAGTAGTGTGGAACATTAAACAAACTTACAAATTATGGTTAAGAAAACATCATTTCATTTAACATTTAAGACAATAAACTTACAACATACAGTTCTAGTTTCCAAAGAGATCATCGGGTGCAGCGGTGTTGACGTTATCAGCCAAAAGCTGAGAGAGCTTTTGCAGAACACTGCAGTCAGCTGTTTTTGCCTCTTCATCTTTATTGTTTCTTTAAAAATCTCGTAGTTCTCTCTCGTAAGTTGCTCATTTATGTAACAAGGCACTTCACCACGTGTTTCAAAGCCCATTAGCTGCAGATCAAGTGGCTTTTTAGTTGATCGCCGGTACTCTCCCGCCGCACGCAGTAGTGCAATTTTGTCGCGAAGGCACTCAAAATAATAATAGGGTCAGCGACTGATTTAGTTGATGCTGTTTTTTTTAACCCTAAAAATGTCACGCAGTCGGGGCGCCGGTGTGATTCCTAAAGAAAACTGTTCGCAGCTGCTCCCCTTCTACCATCGGAACACCATGGACCCGCAGCTCAACAGCTTTGTTGACGTCAGATTGGGCTCTAAGTTTAGCCTCCAGCGTGACAACTTGAGTCGCAATCACCTGAGTGTGAACGGCATCCTGCTCCAGTTTTTGGACTCGCTGGAGTAAGCTCTGCAGTTCCACACTCATTGTGGCCAATTGAGAATGAAGCACAGTAAGTATGCGCTCCTCGCATTCGGTCACCTTCGCAGCAATCATAGCTGCTTGCTGATCGAAACGTTCATTGATTAGCTGGAGAAGTGCAGCGCTATCAAAGTTCTTGCCGTTTTTCAGCTCGCCAGCGGAGTTCTCGCGTTGACGCTTTGGGATAGGAGCCATGGCGTGAGCAATTTGAAATTTTGTGCTTGACAGTGTAATTGAGTGTTTTTTTTGTCAGTGCCGTTCGCTTCTTCGGTGTGTATGTGTAGTTACTTCTTTGGTGTTTTAGTATACGAGTAGATTGTTATTGTTTTTGCTTGTTATTACTTTCGCGAAGCAATTGTTTTGCACGCAAATGTGTTTTTAATGCAATTAATTAAGCACAGAGCTTGGAAAATGTTGCTATTGGCTTAATGAACTCTATAACCGCCTTTTTTTTTAATTTTTTAAGGTATAATTTATATAGTTTTAGCAAAATCGCGGGGCGCTGAAAAACACGACTTGTCTATTCACACATTTCTCTCACAATTTCTCTCCACTATCTTCGTTGAGATAATACAGGAAATTCTTAAAGTGTAGGCTATATTCTATTATGATTCTTGTGGTTTATAGTTCGTTACATTGAAAGAGCGAGATAACGTTATTCTTTAAATGAAAACATATTACGAAGGTTACTACCTAGATTTCGACTTTTCTGATTTCTGAGATGATTTCTTAACCATTGTTTAGGTCAAACGTGGAGTAAGACTTCAAAAAGTATTGTGGAAGGCAATCGTGTCTTTTAATAAATCTGTTCTCTTTATTATCAACCTTCGCTAGATCGCGCGTAAAACAGACTGACCCTCTGTTCAAGTTGAGTTACAGTCTTCATCGATTAACAGCGTTGCTTAACTTATCTATCGATCTTAACATAATGCTAATTACTCAAAAAGGTATGTTACATACATTGACTTTAAAGTAAGGTGTATGTGTATATCTCTATGTACAAGACTTATCCTACTACAACTCGGCCGTCCTACAATTTAGATCCCCTGATCGTAGTTTATGATATATGTTAAATGTTTATTACATCTTCTCTTAAAAATATATTGTTATATAATTAACATTTAGTGATTTAACATTTGTCATTTGGTAATATCCACTTATATTTTAGTTTTATTTTTTCCCACCCAGTGTCTTATGTTTTGAGCACTCCATACTCCCTTGTAAGGATTTCGAGAGATCTGAAAATTCTCTACATCTTTTAATAAAAACCTGTCATTTCTTAGTACTTTTGCAATAACATAGGGACCTTTGTTTTTCGGTATTAACTTTTAGCAACTCCTACTGTGCAATCAAAATGTTTTACCATTACATAATCTCCTTTTTTATAATTTTTCGTTTTTTGTTTAGACTTGTTGTGCTTTGCTTCATTGTATGCCTGAGCTTTTGACTGGTTTTCCATGACCTGTTTTCTGAAATCTTTCAGATTTCGTTCATTATCGATATTGTTTATTTCCTCTAATTTTTCTTTTGACTCATCTATAACTTTGCCTTTCTGTTGTACTCCAAATAATAGTTTGCTTGGTATTTATTTAATGCTACGATGTAAAGTATTGTTAAGTGAATACTCAACTTGTTCAATTAGAGAGTCCCAGTGTATTCCCTTGTCAACTTCAATTAGTTTGGCAATCATTGGACCTATATTCCTGTTGACGCGTTCCACTTGTCCATTAGCCTGCGGACTTCCAGTTGCTATCTTAATGTGCTTAATATTAAAATCCAATAAAAACTGATCCAAATCATTGGACGTGAAACAACTGCCTCTGTCTGACACAATACATTTTGGTCTGCTGTATGCCCTAAAGTAGTCCCATAACGATTTTATAACCTCTTTCGTATTTGTTGTCCTTGTCGTGTATATTTATTTATTTATTTATAGTCAGCTAAGAGCAGCTGACATTAAAATGAATCAAATTTATTTAAATTAAAAATAGTTAATATAATTAAATTAAGTAAAATATAGAATAATATATAAATCTGAAAATATAATTAAAAGTTAACGTTAAAGCTCTGGGAAATTCAATAAAAAATTGAGTAGTCCAACATTTGTTGCGAGGATTGGGAAAAACCCAGAAAACCCAATCAGACCAGCGTTAGATTAGTAATTAGTGGTTACGATTAGATAAAGCAAAAAGGATCGATCTTTTTAGTACTGGAGTTGAGGCTTCCAAGGAGACAAGAGAATAAAGTTTGTTATAGTCAGAACATATAACACGAAATGGTTCATGAATTAAATAGTTGCTGAAGCAACGATCAAGGCTAAGGGGTAAAAAGTTACGTGAAGATCTAATTCGACTTAAAAGAACTGATGAGTCGATTTCACCACTAAGTAGGTTAATAATAAGTAATACTCCATGCATAGTTCTACGGTTTAACAGGGAGGGAAGATTAATCAAAAGAAGTCTACTTGAATACGGGGGGTAAGTCAACTCCAGGAACCCAGTTAAAACTTCTAAGGGCAAATAGAAGAAATTTCTTCTGCACAGATTCAATTCTATCCTGGTGAATCGAGTATTGTGGGGACCACACACAAGATCCATACTCCAGGATGGGACGTACTAGGGATGTATAAAGCGTTTTAGTGGTGTAGGGATCATTAAACTCTTTCGACCACCGCTTGATGAAGCCAAGGACATTAATGGCCTTATTGACCATATACGAAATATGAGAGTCAAACTTTAATTTAGGATCAAGAATAATGCCTAAATCTTTAATTTCAAACACGCGGTCAAGTGGTGAAGCATCAAGCAAGTAGTGAGCAGTATGAGGGGTACTTCTACAAAAGACATGACTTTACATTTTGAACTATTTAAATTTAGTAAGTTAGTACGACACCAGTCTGACAAAGCACCCAAATCCGACTGAAGTAAATTACACAGGGAAGCGTCATTATAGGTGAAACATAGCTTCACATCATCAGCAAACATATACACAAAAGAGTTAGTAATAACAGCTGGGAGATCGTTAATAAACAAATTAAATAGCAAAGGACCAAGGTGACTACCCTGGGGAACACCAGAGGTAACAAAAATAGGTTTAGATACAGACGATTTAAAAACAACTTTTTGTGTTCGGCCACACAAGTACTCCGAAAGCCACAATAAAAGTTTTGATGGAAATCCAATAATATTCAATTTATGAAGCAACAGAGAATGACTTACAGAATCAAATGCCTTACTAAAATCGGTGTAAACAACGTCAGTTTGCATTTTTTCCTGAAACCCTTTGATAACAAGCGAAGTGAATTCAAGAAGGTTAGTGGTAGTAGATCTACGCCTAACAAAACCGTGTTGATAAGGCGATATAATTGAACAACATCCGTGTTGCAGTTGAGAACATACAATTTTTCAAAGACTTTTGGTATGGCAGACAACTTAGATATACCCCTATAATTTTTAACGTTTGATTTTGAAGAATTTTTATGGAGTGGAATTATAAAGGATTCCTTCCATATATCAGGGAACACGGTTGAATCAACAGACAAGTTAAATAATTTATTTTATGGCGCACAAAGAGAATCCGCGCAGTATCTAAGAATACAACCTGGCACTCCATCAGGACCAGGCAAGTAACCAGGTTTAATAGAGTTAAATTCACTCAGGAGCGTAGACTCAGTAATTACTGGGACATATATGCAATTTGACGTTTGAACTTGAAAAGGATAGGAATTACTAATACTATACTTATTCGATGAGTATACTGATTGAAAATACTCAGCAAATAGATCGGCTACTGCATGATCAGAACTTGCTTTGTATCATCTAGGTATACTGAGGATGGCAAGCAAGAAGACTTACGTTTAGAGTTAACAAATTTATAAAACTGTTTAGGGTCACGTGAAAAGTTTAGTCTACAACGATTAAGATAATTATTATAACAAGATGTGTTAACAGAAAGAAAACTAGATTTTGCTACTAAATAAGAAGATAAATCTAAGGTAGTTCCCGATTTTTTAAATTTTTTATATGCTCTTGTCTTCGCGTTTTTCAATTGCGATAGTTCCCTCGTAAACCAAGGGGGTTTTTTTTCCATTGAAGAACAAGTGAGGGGAACACAAATATCTAAAAGCGAATTCAAGGTCCTATAAAATATGGCAATAGCAGTTTCTATATCAGTACAAAAATAAAGCCGAGACCAATTAGTATGCTGAAGAAGATGATTTAATTTAGTAAAGTTAGTTTTACGAAAGCAACGTGTTTTTAAAGTATTATTAGATACTGAACTAGGGTTAAGAATTTCGATGGATAGTTCTAAGGTTGGATGGTAGGTATCTTCCGGAAGCACTAGAGGGGGTATTCTACTAGTATTACTGCAATCGGAGTCAGAAACAAATATTAAGTCCAACATTCTACCACTACAGTTATGCACCCTGTTAATTTGCGATAGGCCTAACTCCAGTAGGCCATCGATAAAATCATCAGAAGTGACTGGTAACACCGCCGAAGATGTGTCATTCACAGACCATGCAACATGTGGCAGATTAAAATCACCAACCACTATCAGATTATCCATATCTGTCAAAAATGACGAAACAAGTTGCAGGGCACTCAGATGGGATGAGTAAATGTTAATATCAGATTGAGGAGGAATATAAGAGCAAGTAACATAAAGTGAACGGCCGTTTAGTAATATTTATAATCTAACAAATTTAGTGAAACCGTCTATTACTAAAAATATGTGTTTGTTCGCTCTTCCCGTAGATACTGGTCCGTAATGATCGATGTGTATGAATTCAAAAGGTTTATCTCCTTTCTTCTGTGCGCATTCTGCAATGAAATGTCCCATTTCGCCGCAAGCGTAGTTAGGAAGTTCTTTGTCCACCACATTTATATAAAACATATCTTTGTCGAAACTGTTTTTTTCTATGCTACAATAACTCGTGTCATTTTCTTTTGAATTTTGGTCCTCTAAAATTTTTTCACTAGAAATCGTCTTATCTAAAATTTGCCTATACACAGTTAAGTCCCTTGAAATTTCTTTGTCAAAAGCTGTGTTGCTTAAAATTTGTTTATCGACAGTCGCACCCCCTAAACTTTGTTCATTGACAGCTGTGGCATTTGAAAATTTTCATCATTAAGAGATGCAACCCTCATTTTCTCATTAACATTTGGTTCACTAACAGTTGATTTACTTAAATTTTGTTCAATAACAGTTGTATTTCTCATTTGCTCATTAACATTTGGTTCACTAACAGTTGATTTCCTTAAATTTTGTTCCATAACAGTTGTTATACCTACAACTTGTTGCTCGTCTTTTTGCACATTGCAATGGAAAATTTGTTGCTGCTTTGTCTATACTCTTCTGCTTGCACTGGCCGGCATGCCAGTTTCGTTTGTGCATTGCACTTGCTTAAATCTTTTGTATTAATGGCTGCGTTCAGGGAACTAAGCGGTTATAAAGCTGCTTACTAAGCGCTTAGTGCTTATCGCTGAAAACTTGTGAACGCTCTGCTTAGTTGATCAGCTGATTATCATTATCGATATGTAAATAATAATAATAATAATAAAAAACTCATCTTTCAACCCCATGACAACCTCACTTACATCAGTATCCTCGCAACAAAATTGCAGTAACATAAATTTTATTCTTTTTTATCCATTTGCACAAAAAAAATTAACAGCTGTTCAACCACTAAGCGCAAAAGCAAACAAATTTTACGCTTACAAAGATGGCGGGCGTTGACTAAACATGTTTAAAGAGCGCTTACTAAGCAGAACGTTCAGCGAACGATTACTAAACATGTATTGTAAGCGCTTAGTTCCCTGAACGCACCCAATGTTTTCCATCTCGATACCTTTCAGGGAGTCTAGATTCATGCTCAAATCACAAACACTCATAAAATCCCTGCCTAAAACCACATCGTGACTCATAGACTCGTCGGCAACGATAATTAACTCAGAATTTAACTTAATTATTCCTTTCATAATATAACAAAAAGTTTTTCCAAATATTTTTAATTGGCTTTTGTTAAGCCCAAAATAAGAATTCATAACCGGATCAAGAGCTTTTTCAATTGGCACACAAGATCTTTTTATAAAGGTAATAGCGCTGCCGGAGTAATATACGATGAATTAGCCATAGAAAAATAAATTCTAAAATATCTTACATAATTGTTATTTTTGCTTTTCCTCTTTTTCGTCGTTGGCATTGTTGCTGACATAGCCGTTACTAGCAACATCGTTTTCGTCGTTCGCCATGTTGCTGAGACTCGGCATGTTGTGTCGTGCCATGCTGTGCTGTTGATCAACATGTTGCGGCAACATTTTATTAACCGTTACTTCGGCGCGCAACTGTTCGATCATTTTCAACATTTCTTCGAATTGCGACAGGCTTGCTGCTTGCTGACGCGTCGAGACGGCGCCATTTGTGTTGAGCTCTACATCTTGCTCGCCGTCGCTGCTGCCGAAATTCTCCTGGCCAAATGTGGCGGCACTATTGCGTTCCGGGCGCCGCTGCAAAATCTCATCTTCTTCTTCGGTGTTGAAATTCGGGGCGCTGCCACGACAATGAGCTTCAATGTCGTTGAGACGTGCAACTAGCTCAGCCTTGCTTCCCTGTGTCGACTGCTTCAGTGCACCCAACCAATTTTTAAGTTGCACTGTCGAGTATTGATTCAAATCTTCGTTTTTCATGATGGCGTTTGGTTAATATCCCACTTCTGAGATTGTGGAAGGCAATCGTTTCTTTTAATAAATCTGTTCTCTTTATTATCAACCTTCGCTAGATCGCGCGTAAAACAGACTGACCCTCTGTTCAAGTTGAGTTATGGTGCATTTACACTAGTTGATGCAGCGTCAATTCTAGCTCTATCAACAATTGATATCCAAAGTCAACGCATTTGTTGTGTTTACATTAGTTGACTGAGTTGACAAAAAAATCGGGTTGCCAACTAATTTTCGAGTTGAGCAACGCGCAAGATGCCAACGCGTTGATATTGAAGTTGAGAGTAATTTACACCAGTTGATATCCACATTCGTTGACATTCACGTTGCTAAGCATTTTTCGTTGACGTCAATATTGTGAATGTATCGAAACTGATTGAAATCGATATTGTGTTGTTTTGTTAATTGAAAAAAGTAAAAAAGTGGTAAGTACTAATGCATATGTAACTTAAAGCTAATTGATAAGCAATTTGTTTACTTTAGAATAAAATCAAAACAATGGCAACAGCGAAGAAGATGAAAATAGCGGCAGCAGTGGTTTTGATTCTAGCTCTTGAGGACGAGGAAGAGCAAGAGCTAAAAAAACGCAAGCGAGCTATGTGGGTTCAAGAACTATATTTGGATCGAGAGGAAAGTGGTTTTTTCCGATCATTTGCGCTATAAAATTTATTTGGCGGCTTCCGATCAGCAGCAGCTTGACCACTTTTGGTCGATTGTACCTTGCTATGTGCATTCTAAAATAAACGACATTGCCCTAAATAAAATATAAATAATTAAATGTAAAGAAAATTATTTTTACTTGCACGGAATTGCTGGCGCAACATGTTCAATTTATTTGAAACCTTGTCTTTAAAATATGGTTCAATAAATATGCATAAAAATAAATAAAATTGTATTTTTAAATAGCTTTTAATTACTAATTATTGTTTTTTATAGACTGCACAGTTGAAAAAGCAGACAACATTAATAAAAACGGGTGGCGAAGCGAAGTGCTGCCACCTATAATATGTACATAAAGTTTGTCAACACAAAGCAAGAGAATGAACATGAGCTCAACTTAATTTTGTGTTGTCAACGCGCCGATTGTGACTTCAACTGTTGACACAAAGTGTTTACACTATGTTTACACTCAGAGCAACAATTGATGATTTTCGCATTGTCAATCTACTGTCAACGCAAAAGTTGATCAAGTTGATAGCTGTTCACACTAGGATTGATAAAGTTGATATCAACGTTGACTTGTTTATCAACTAGTGTAAATGCAGCATTACAGTCTTCATCGATTAACAGCGTTGCTTAACTTATCTATCGATCTTAACATAATGCTAATTACTCAAAAAGGTATGTTACATACATTGACTGTAAAGTAAGGTGTATATGTATATCTCTATGTACAAGACTTATCCTACTACAGTATATATTGCCATTCTAGAACTGTTTATTGATTTTTATACCCTTCACATGTGAATCAGGGTATATTGACTTTGTCATGAATCTGTAACACCTTAAAGGAATGATGGGAGACCCCATAAACTATATATCAAAATGATCAGGACGAGCTCAGGAATTGATTTCCGTCTGTCCGTCCGTCTGTCCGTCTGTCCGTCTGTCAGTCTGTCCGTCTGTCCGTCTGTCCGTCTGTCTGTTTCAACACGATTTCCGGCCAAACTGCTGAACCGATCTTGATGAAACTTTCACAGATTGCTTAGATCATGTCGGGTTTGTTCACTATGAAATTTCATCCCGATCGGAGCATTCTACGACATAGCCACCATACAAATTTACCATATCAACACGATTTCCGGCCAAACTGCTGAACCGATCTTGATGAAACTTTCACAGATTGCTTAGATCATGTCGGGTTTGTTCACTATGAAATTTCATTTCGATCGGAGCATTCTACGACATAGCCACCATGCAAATTTACCATATCGTACTATCAATTGTTGTCTCTGTCGTGCACTTTCAAGTACCTACATGTCAAATTGTTGTTGTTGCACACGAACAAGTAAATGACGCTCAAGAGTAAAAATATTAGCGAAAAATTACCAACAACTGCACAGAAACATAAGAGGGGGGTGCATTGATTTGGCTGTGTGAAGGGTATCATAGTCTTGGCATAGCCAAAATTAACTATGCGCCACTATGTTTTTTATTATTTTATTTATTTTTAGTTATTTGACTTTATGCATTGCTTTGAAATTTAAGTGTTTGCTTGTCGATTTCAGATCCGGAGAAATAGGCTTTTAGTGTACCGCATAAATGGAAGCCTCCTTGACCCCACTTTGCATATTTATTCTTCTTTGATCAGCATCGCAGGCTGCCTAGGTCTGTTCCTCTGTTCCTATACAAACCGTTGTACAGTCGAACTTCCATATAACGAATCTGAAGGGGACAAGAAAAAACTTCGTTATATAGAAATTTCGTTATATAGAAATGATGATAGAAACTGCAGACTAAAGAATCGCGCAATTTTTCACTTTTCTACAATGTGTACAACTATTCTAAATACAGTTAATCTCAATCCATTATTCTTTGCTTTGGTGCCTATCAAAAATAACGGAGTAATCCCAACAACTACGTCTACATCTACATCTTCGATATGCACTGAGCAGTAGAAAATGTTCATAAAAAACTGTGCAGCGAAGATCAAAGAATAAGCAAAACATAGCACGAAAACAAAACGGTATGTGCAACAATGTGTTATTGTTTTGTTTTCGCATTCTCAAAGTCATTCGTACATAAAATGAAACATGAACGAAAAATTTCGTTATAGGGAACAGAAAACGCATGAGCGCACGAGCTACGTCCTAAAAAAAAATTCGTAATAAAGAAATATTCGCTATAGGGAAATTCGTTTTATGGAGAACAAAACACACTGAAAGTTGAGCCAAAAAGCAGTGTTCGCGAAATTAAATCGTTATATGGAAAAGTTCGTTATATGGAAGTTCGTTATATGGAAGTTCGACTGTATCAGTTTATAGCTATCGAGGTTAAACTTTTCTCAGGGTCTATTTTTTATTTAATTTTTTTTTTTTTTTTTTTTTGTTTTACAGCTAGTTTATTTCTCAAAACAACTAAGATCCGAGAACTTTATAATTTAGCTAAAATTCAATTGCAAGATCAGTAATAAGGAATTATTATTATAAATATCATGAAGGCTTTTTAAGTGTATATAATATTCTGTTTGTTTGCTGATTATTATGTTTGTTTATTATTTTATTTATTTCTCTTACACCTAATATTTTATTTTTACTTCTCATTTTTTGATTCGCATCACGTCTATACTTTAATAATTTATCACATGTTTCCTCCAATTGATAGTCATTCACTTTTAAAGTAACAAAAGCCGGAGGCGGTTAAGCTGTGAAAAACTGAAGACCATTAATCTGTAAAACTGCTGAAACGGGATAAATAATTTTTTTTCTTTTCGGTTGTATGGGTACACAAGATATTCACTTAAATCAAATTAAAAATTTGGATCGATGTCTAATCAATCCGCTTTTTTCAAAACTGTAGTTTTTTTTTTTAGGTTTTCTCATTCACTTCATCGGTTAAAGTCCCTCAATGCCCGTTAGTGAGCTGCTGTTTACCGACGGTGATGTAAATGGGGTACCACTTGCCGCTTCTCATAAAATTAGTTCCTTTACGAATTACTGTAGCTATTTGCAGCAGCCTGGCGTCCTCCAAATCCAACACACTCACATTTGTTTAAGACTCAAACACTCAGCTTCATTATTTGCCTCCTACGGCGAAACGATCCTCAGACTTTCCACTGTGACCTACATACGATAATTACATTACCAGGACAATCACTCACAAACGCATAAGTAACCTATACCTAGGTAATGTACGGCTTGCGTGTAACCGTCTTATTTGAATAGTCCTGTTCTACTCTGCACCGATTTTTAATCCCCTAATTAATCTTTAACACACTAGCCCACAAAACATATTCTTTGGATACAAAAACATTTGACAAATGACGATCAAGCATCAAAATTTATTAAAAAATTAAAAAATATTCGGAGGTAATTTGATCAAACAATATAATAATCAAAATATTTATTATGGTTTGTATTAAGCCGTGAAGTCATAGTCGATCCTACTACGTGCTACACATTTTCAGAACTTATTTAAAAACCCTATCAATTTACCCGTTTATTCTTGCTATTATTTCAGTTCGGCATACTCATTCATTATGTATATTATAGGGATTTTATTTTGTATTTCTGTTATTTTACTAATTTAAGTTTTCTTCTCATTTAGAGATTATGTTTGCTTATACCCACGCGCACACACACACACACACGCATACACACACATATTTGCATGGAAATCAGATTTTTATATGACTAAAGACAATGTCTTAAAACATTTTAACAATTATTATATTTACTTTTATATTTATTATTTTAGCTGCTCTGTTATATTGCTGTTTATTCTCATTAAAAAGTTGATGTAACATTACCTCCATAATGTTTTTTCAACTTATCATTGATTGATTTTTCGTTAATCACTACTTATTCAATCCTCTAACAAACAAGCAAGAATGTGAGGCAGAGAAACTCCTAAAAGTGTTTGAGCCGAAGTGTGGCTTAGGAAGAGGCAGAATAAGATAGGAACTAGGGATCAATGAGAGTCTTAAGCAAAAAATGAGCTGGGCGGTGACACCTGATCTCAGGCAAGCCAAACGTTTCTCGGGAGGGAGAATCCTCATATAACAATTTAACAGTATGCGTAGCCTTAGGAAGGAAACGAAGTTTCTTTTTTAGAACAACACATTAACCATATAAGAGACTTAGAAACCCTCGACCCATAAAAAATGCATGCTTTCGTACAGGACCTAGGCCTGATGGAAGAGTCATAGAGCTAGAAGGGAGGTGGCACAATAGACCTTTCAGGTACCAGTTCCTTCATCAACGTTTAATGTTTTTACAAGAATTAGACATGTCATTCTATTACTAATTACCGAATATATTTTTTATTAATAAACGAACTTATCAATAAAATTTTCACTTTTTATCTAATTTTTATTGATTTTTTGTTACAATAGAGTTTAATTCTGCCAGCAATATCAATTCTTGATTTTTTCGGTGGCCAAATGGCGTTCCCCCAGGCAAATATTTTCTTTTTCAACTCCAATTCTAGAGCCCATCCAATAACCTTTGAAAAGAGGTAAGCCCAGAAAACATAGAACAGGTGGCAGTTTTGCAGTTAAAAACAGGTTTTTTGGTTTTAGGAACAGGTAATTGTTTTGCTGTTTAAAACAGGGATCTGTTATTTTTTCCGGTTTTAAAAACAGTTGGGGGAGGGGGGTGACAGTTTCGCTGTTAAAAACAGTGATTTTTATTTATTTATTTTTTTTTTTTGAGTATTCTCCCTCCCGAGAAAAGTTTGGCTTGCCTGAGATCAGGTGTCACCGTCCAGTTCATTTTTTGCTTAAGACTCTCATTGATCCCTAGTTCCTATCTTATTCTGCCTCTTCCTAAGCCACACTTCGGCTCAAACACTTTTAGGAGTTTCTCTGCCTCACATTCTTGCTTGTTTGTTAGAGGATTGAATAAGTAGTGATTAACGAAAAATCAATCAATGATACGTTGAAAAAACATTATGGAGGTAATGTTACATCAACTTTTTAATGAGAATAAACAGCAATATAACAGAGCAGCTAAAATAATAAATATAAAAGTAAATATAATAATTGTTAAAATGTTTTAAGACATTGTCTTTAGTCATATAAAAATCTGATTTCCATGCAAATATGTGTGTGTATGCATGTGTGTGTGTGTGTGTGTGTGTGTGTGTGTGTGTGTGTGTGTGTGTGTGTGTGCGCGTGGGTATAAGCAAACATAATCTCTAAATGAGAAGAAAACTTAAATTAGTAAAATAACAGAAATACAAAATAAAATCCCTATAATATACATAATGAATGAGTATGCCGAACTGAAATAATAGCAAGAATAAACGGGTAAATTGATAGGGTTTTTAAATAAGTTCTGAAAATGTGTAGCACGTAGTAGGATCGACTATGACTTCACGGCTTAATACAAACCATAATAAATATTTTGATTATTATATTGTTTGATCAAATTACCTCCGAATATTTTTTTAATTTTTTAATAAATTTTGATGCTTGATCGTCATTTGTCAAATGTTTTTGTATCCAAAGAATATGTTTTGTGGGCTAGTGTGTTAAAGATTAATTAGGGGATTAAAAATCGGTGCAGAGTAGAACAGGACTATTCAAATAAGACGGTTACCAGCAAGCCGTACATTACCTAGGTATAGGTTACTTATGCGTTTGTGAGTGATTGTCGTAGTAATGTAATTATCGTATGTAGGTCACAGTGGAAAGTCTGAGGATCGTTTCGCCGTAGGGGGCAAAAAATGAAGCTGAGTGTTTGAGTCTTAAACAAATGTGAGTGTGTTGGATTTGAGGACGCCAGGCTGCTGCAAATAGCTACAGTAATTCGTAAAGGAACTAATTTTATGAGAAGCGGCAAGTGGTACCCCATTTACATCACCGTCGGTAAACAGCAGCTCACTAACGGGCATTGAGGGACTTTAACCGATGAAGTGAATGAGAAAACCTAAAAAAAAAACTACAGTTTTGAAAAAGCGGATTGATTAGACATCGATCCAAATTTTAATTTGATTTAAGTGAATATCTTGTGTACCCTTACAACTGAAAAGAAAAAAAAAATTTATCCCGTTTCAGCAGTTTTACAGATTAATGGTCTTCAGTTTTTCACAGCTTAACCGCCTCCGGCTTTTGTTACTTTAAAAGTGAATGACTATCAATTGGAGGAAACATGTGATAAATTATTAAAGTATAGACGTGATGCGAATCAAAAAATGAGAAGTAAAAATAAAATATTAGGTGTAAGAGAAATAAATAAAATAATAAGCAAACATAATAATCAGCAAACAAACAGAATATTATATACACTTAAAAAGCCTTCATGATATTTATAATAATAATTCCTTATTACTGATCTAGCAATTGAATTTTAGCTAAATTATAAAGTTCTCGGATCTTAGTTGTTTTGAGAAATAAACTAGCTGCAAAACAAAAAAAAAAAAAAAATAAAAATAAATAAAAAATAGACCCTGAGAAAAGTTTAACCTCGATAGCTATAAACTGATACAACAGTTTGTATAGGAACAGAGGAACAGACCTAGGCAGCCTGCGATGCTGATCAAAGAAGAATAAATATGCAAAGTGGGGTCAAGGAGGCTTCCATTTATGCGGTACACTAAAAAGCCTATTTCTCGGATCTGAAATCGACAAGCAAACACTTAAATTTCAAAGCAATCCATAAAGTCAAATAACTAAAAATAAATAAAATAATAAAAAAATCAATAAACAGTACTAGAATAGCAATATATACTTTTTTGAAGTCTTACTCCACGTTTGACCTAAACAATGGTTAAGAAATCATCCAGAAATCAGTAAAGTCAAAATCTAGGTAGTAACCTTCGTAATATGTTTTCATTTAAAGAATAACGTTATCTCGCTCTTTCAATGTACGAACTATAAACCACAAGAATCATAATAGAATATAGCCTACACTTTAAGAATTTCCTGTATTATCTCAACGAAGATTATGACTATTCTTGAGAGTTGTTGCGAATTATGTAGCTAAAAACAATAAAAGGTAACTTTATTTATATTTATTTCGCTTATAATTTTATATTGCTATCCAGTTGAAACAATGATGATGGTTAAAATAAAAAAATAAGAAAAAAATTTAAGTGCATTTATAAATTAAAACACAAATGTTCAAATGTATTTGTTGATGCTAGAATCCGAAGCATGAACATATAATAGATTATCTTAATTCATGAGAGCCATGAAGTCTAAACGGTCTTAGAACCATGAATCCTAAGCTAGTGTAAATTACTGTAGATGATCTGCTCGCGCTATTTATATAAGTTTAACATAGAGTCAACAAAGGCTTAAGACAAGAATTGCAATCATACACATAATATTCTTACAAGAAACTTTCTAAGCACAAGAAGTGATCTACAATACAACCACAAAAAGCAAGAATAAATCCTACTATACAATTACTTAAAATCAATCAAAAACCAAACCGAATCTAATGCTTTGGAGCCTCCTCCACAAAAAAGCTTTCAATAAAAATCAGTTTCTAACCTTGAAATCAGCACAAAAGATCAAGAGCTAGGCTGTATTCAACGACTTATATAAAGAACGAAAAAGAAAAACCTGAAAAAACCATCATTCAGTGAGTGTATAAACCAACCCGGTGATAGTTAACCTATATCATTTTAAAAACACAATACAATTAAAAATGTTAAGTACTTTACCACCCATTAAAGTCGCCTCGACCTTTAGCACATCACAACCTTATTTTGTCAACCAAAACCATGGATTAATGCAAAGTTATAGTCATGTATTTTAGAAATATCTCAAATTAAGCAAAATCAGTTTGAGAACTAAAGAAACTGCGTCTGCTTGGGAAACAATGATAATAATTAAATCAAAAAATTAGGCTTAACAGCATGGTATCTAGAACAACGAGGTGCTGTTCTTATCAAATTTAATGCAAAGCATCAAATGAGATGAAGCACAACTGGAGCTATCATGGTTAAGGAACAGTAAACCATTTAATGTAAAGAAACTTATCACTCAAATCAAAACAGTTAACGAAGTAATATTTTTTAAACAGTGTTAGACTCATATCTCGAATTCTTAAGCAAGTTTAATGCACTTCCTTATTAAATACAACAATGATTCAGAGAATAATGCAATAAAATATTACCATCCATCAGTTATAAGAAATTAATAACGAAATTTTTTTAGTTTTAGCAATGAGTTGGAAAAAATTAAGATCTAATCAATCCACTAAAAAGGTAGAACATTTCTGTTTAACATAAAAGTAGTCGGATGACACATTGATAAATCACTGAGCCTTCGGAAAAGGTATGTCGGTTGACAGCTAAAATACAATAAAGGATTCAACCAAATTTAAGAAAAAATCAATATCCGATCGATTTCCCCGTAAAAATAGGTAGCAATTTATAGATAATCTTTATCGTCTTAAAGCTGAAACCTAGTCCAGCTAGCTAACTATTTAAAATAAAAGACTTAAAAATCAAAACTAAGAAGTTAGAAGAAAAAGATTTAATATTACACGGATTAAGGTAAGGTATCTGACGACATCAACAGGAAACCTTAAATAAGAAGTTTTCAAGTCATTAAACGAGTACAAAACACATTTTTAATATCTGTTTATCGTTACGAACACACTGGGAAAGAGAATAGTAATAACCGTTTGACGAATATCTAAAAGTACGAAAAGATAGATTGAAGGACATAAACATGTAGCGAAAATCTTACTGCGTGCAGATGGACATTATGTGATAAGTACAGTTGGATCGTCTTATAAAAAAATATATAATCAAAAAGTTAAACAAAAGATAAATTACACTGTGATAGTCGAAAACAAGTGGAAACGTTGCAGTCGGACGCAACCGACTGCGGCATACTCGATACCAGAATTAAAACCGGTAAAAAGAGGCCTGAATGCAAAGGGGTACGGATGCGGCAGGGGTTTACGCTGCCTTAAAGATTCTCCGATGCAGATGGGGATGCCACCGGCTATCTTCATATCAAGTTTGGTGACTCTAGCTCAAAGTTTGTAAAAGGTATGGAAAGGGGGAGGGCTGGGGCGGTATGGGTAGTTGTGGCATCAAAATTTTTGTTGCAGATCTTTCTGAAATGTCAATTGCTATCTTCATACCAAATTTGGTGACTCTAGCTCAAAATTTGTAAAAGGTGTGGAAAGGGGGGCTGGGGGGCGGTTTGGGTGGGCGTGGCATCCAAATTTTTGATGCAGATCTTTGTGGAATGTCAATTGTTATCTTCTTACCAAATTTGGTGACTCTAGCTCGAAGTTTGTAAAAGGTGGGGGTAGGGGGCTGGGGCCGGTAAGGGTGGGCGTGACTTCCAAATTTGTGATGCAGATCTTTGTGGAATGTCAATTGCTATCTTCATACCAAATTTGGTGACTCTAGCTCGAAATTTGTAATAAGTGGTGAAAGGGGGGCTGGGGGCGGTATGGGTGGGCGTGGCATCCAAATTTTTGATGCAGATCTTTGTGGAATGTCAATTGCTATCTATATACCAAATTTGGTGACTCTAGCTCGAAGTTTGTAAAAGATGGGGAAAGGGGGGCTGGGGGCGGTAAGGGTGGGCGTGGCATCCAAATTTTGATGCATATCTTTGTAAAATGTCAATTGCTATCTTCATACCAAATTTAGTGACTCTAGCTCGAAATTTGTAATAAGTGGGAAAGAGGGGCTGGGGGCGGTATGGGTGGGCGTGGAATCCAAATTTTTGATGCAGATCTTTCTGAAATGTCAATTGCTATCTTCATACCAAATTTGGTGACTCTAGCTCGAAAATTGTAAAAAGTGGGGAAAGGGGGGCGAAATGGAGGGCGTGGCTCCAAAACTTTGATGCAGATTTTTGGGGGTCGTTGCCAGCTATCTTCCTACCAAATTTGGTGGCTCTAGCTCCACAACTCTGGAAGATACACGCATTCCCGTTTTTGACGAAGCGTTGGGGCACATGGGGGTGGCTAGGGCGGTATTGGTGGGCGTGGCATCCAATCTTTTGATGCAGTTTTTGAGGGGTCATCATCACCTATCTTGGCACCAAATTTGGTGGCTATAGCTCAAAAACTGTGGGATATATAGGCTTTTTTGACTTTAAAATTCGGGGGGGCTGGGGGCGGAATGGGTGTGTGTGGCTCCAAAATTTTTGATGCAGTTTTTTCGGGGTTGCTAGTAGCTATGTTGTTAACAAATTTGGTACTTCTAGCTGTAAGGATGAGTGAAATATGTGGATTTATCGGTTTTGAGTTATCGAATTTATCGATTTGCCAGCCCCCCAGTTATCGTAGAACCCCCATCTTGACACTTTAATTTACTATCCCATAGATAAAGAGATTTGGAAAGTTTCAAGTCTCTAGCTTGAAGGGTGTGGAAAAAAGTTGCGTTCATACAGACGGAAGGACGGACAGACACCATGACGGACATTGCACAAACTCAATATACTCTTTACCTTCGGTATCGAGTATAAAAAGACAAGACCAAACTCGACAGTTTCCCCCTATTTCGGGTCCTACGAATCGAACTGCATCATTACTTTTTGAGTTACAATCATGGTTTCATACAAAATTTTTTGTTGAAGTTTTTCATCAAAGTGGCCCATTGTAACAGAAAGCACATTTTTCTTCGGTCTCTAACTTTTTTTACCCTTAACCCATAAAATGAGTAAATAAGGGTATAATGGTTTTGTGCAAAAGTATGTAACAGGCAGAAGGAAGCATCTCCGACCCTATAAAGTATATATATTCTTGATCAGAATCAATAGCCGAGTCAATTTAGCCATGTCCGTCTGTCCGTCCGTCTGTCCGTCTGACCGTCTGTCCGTCTGTATGAACGCGTGGATCTCAGAGACTACTAGAGCTAGAGACTTCAGATTTTGGATATAAGTTTTCCTATACCATGAGCAGAACAAGTTTACTTCAAATTATCGATAACTATTTTGGTTTCCGATACACACATGCGATCGATAACAAAAAAATATCGAATTTTGAAAATGTAAAAATGAGGGTTGAAAGAATGGGTAACGATAGATCTTTTCTGAAAATTTCGTCCAAATCGGTTGAGAAACACCGGAGATACAAAAGAAAGATAAGAAAAGAAAGAAAAAATAAAATAAAACAGCACACAAATATAGTTAGTGCAGCTTTTTTAAAATATACAAATTTTGTTAAGCTTTTTTTCTAATGGTTATTTTGCTCAGAACGTTGTCTTTGCTTAAGTTTCTTACTATTACAAGATGTCACTTAATGTATAAGTATCAAAGGGTAAATTAAAATATTGACGAAACGTGAGGGAAAAAACATTTAAAACAATTGGAAACGTTGCAGACGGACGCAACCGACTGCGGTATACTCGTTACCAGTATTAAAACCGGTAAAAAGAGGCCTGATTGCAAAGGGGTACGGATGCGGCAGGGATGTACGCTGCCTTAAAGATTCTCCGATGCAGATGGGGATGATACCAGCTATCTTCCTTCCAAATTTGGTGACTCTGGCTCAAAATATGTAAAAGCTTTAGAAAGGGGGGCTAGGGGCGGATTGGTTGGGTGTGGCATCCAAATTTTTGCTGCAGATCTTTGTGGAATGTCAATTGCTATCTTCATACCCAATTGGGTATGTAAAAGGTGGAGAAAGGGGGGTCTGGGGGCGGTATGGGTGGGTTGGTATCCAAATTTTTGCTGCAGATCTTTGTGGAATGTCAATTGCTATCTTCATACCAAATTTGGTGACTCTAGTTCAAAGTTTGTAAAAGTGGGGAAAGGGGGGGCTGGGGTAGGTCCAAATTTTGTAATGCAGATCTTTGTGAAATGTCAATTGCTATCTACATACCAAATTTGGTGCCTCTAGCTCAAAGTTTGTAAAAATTGGTGAAAGGGTGGCTGGGGCGGTATGGGTGGGTGTGGCATCCAAATTTTTGATGAAGATCTTTGTGATATGTCAATTGCTATCTTCATACCAAATTTGGTGACTCTAGCTCAAAAATTGTAAAAGGTGGGGAAAGGGGGGCGAAATGGTTGGGCGTGGCTCCAAAACTTTGATGCAGATTTTGGGGGTCATTGCCAGCTATCTTCCTACGAAATTTGGTGGCTCTAGCTCCACAACTCTGGAAGAAAAAGCATACCCGTTTTTGACGAAGCGATGGGGTGGATGGGGGCGGCTAGGGCGGTATTGGTGGGCGTGGCATGCAATCTTTTGATGCAGTTTTGGGGGGTCATCTTCACCAATCTTGGCACCAAATTTCGTGGCTATAGCTAAAAACTGTGAGAGATAAAGGCTTTTCTGATTTCAAAATGCGGGGGGCTGGGGGCGGAATGGGTGGGCGTGGCTCCAAAACTTTGATGCAGTTTTTTTGGGGGTTGCTTGTAGCTACCTTCTTACCAAATTTGGTAGTTCTAGCTGTAAGGATGTGCGAAATATGTGGATTTATCGTTTTTGAGTTATCGAATTTATCGATTTGTCAGCCCCCTTGTTATCGTAGAACCCCAATCTTCACACTTTAATTTACTATCCCATAGATAAAGAGAATTGGAAAGTTTCAAGTCTCTAGCTTGAAGGGTGTGGAAAAAACTTGCACACATACGGACGGACAGACGGACATTGCACAAAACCAATATACTCTTTACCTTCGGTAACGAGTATAAAAATGGGTTAAATTTCAGTTTTTTCGACATATTGGCTATAAGGACACCCAAAACATTGATTTTGGTGTTTACAGTCATCTAAGAACTTAAAGACGGACTTATTCTGAGAAGCTTTGCCAAAGAAAGTTTACCAAAAAAGTCAACATTAAAAAAGTTAGAGACCGGTGAAAAATGTGCCTTTCTGTTACAATGGGCCACTTTGATGAAAAACTTCAACAAAAAATTTTGTATGAAACCATGATTGTAACTCAAAAAAGTAATGATGCAGTTCGATTCGTAGGACCCGAAATATGAGGGAAACTGTCGAATTTGGTCTTGTCTTTTTATTTTTGAAAAAACTATCACAGTGTAATTAAGCCTAAAAGCATGGAGTGTGACGAGTGTGTTCCACCGGCTTTACGCATGCGGCTTTAATCTAAATGTTCGGTGCATGTGTTTGTGTTAAACTTCACTGGAAAAAAGCTTAATACAAATTTAAAAATAAACCGAATGCAACAAGTTATAAAAAGAAAAATAAGGAAATAATAATCCAATTAAAAAATTTCATTGGCTTTTTAAAAAGGTAAATTTATTAGCTCTATAAAAAGAATTAGAAGTCAATGCAGAACATTAGATTTATCTAGCACTTGATCGAAAAAGATGGGTAAAGTAATAAAAAGAGATGTCAATACTTTTAGGACACAATTTCACAAGATTATGAAACTTAATACAAAATTGAATGCTTTGAGGAAAGTGAAAAAATCATTTAAGTCAGTCTCTAATAAACGTTTGTCGAGAAAACTACAAAATGAAGCTGACTTCTGACTTTGGACTTAAAACAATTGCCAAGAAAATCGATGATTATTTAAAAGAGTTTGAAGAAATGATTTTTCCCGAACATCATGAATTGCTTGAAGAATATCGAGAATTTTTCATGGCTTACGAAAACTGCCATCTAGTTACATACATCCAAATTTGGCGAAAATCTTTCAGCGTGCAGCTGGTCATCTGATCTAGCTACAGAGGGAGTTGACACATGTGCTTGTTTTTACTACAGTTTGCGGCTCGAAAGACTTGAACGTCTAATTGCAAAATATAGAAATTTAAACAAAAGAATGAAAAAAATACGTTTAAGCCAATAAGATAGAAAGATGAATAATAAAAAATCTACACAACTTAAACTCCTCCTCTTACACCTTCTCCCTCTAACACCATCGGCCTCTAAGACTCCCCCCTTACACCTTCTCCTTCTATTACTTTCTCCCTCTGACTCTTTATAATCTAAATCTACAAGTATCAATACTCTTGTTTAAAAAAACAATGTGTTGATCTTGCTGCTGCTGCTGCTGCGAAAGAAAATTCCCATCCCTTGCTTACATAACCCTCACGAATGTTGTTGTTCTTGTTGTTGGTGGTGTTGCTTTCGATGATAACAATGCGGCCTACGAAAGTACTGCCCTTTGACTAGCGTACTTCAAACATGCACAAACTTGTCTCAATCCTTTCATCCTTTGATCACTGGTTTTCACAACCATAAACGTTCATTGTTTATGTTTTGCCTGCAGGTCTGCAAGTCAACGCACGTCAAACAAGCGCGCTCTCGACTTTCTCTTATCTACTTATTGGTAGCTCAGAAACCTGTGCACAGTTGACTCTCTCTCTTATCTACTAACTTGTAGCTAAGAAACCTGTGCACACTTGACTCTAGCACTTAATAGTTTCATAGGTAATGCACTTCCTTTGCTCACTGATCCTCACAGTCGGTGATATCTATAACACAGAAGCCAACTAATGTACTTGACTTTTGACTAGCGCTCTTCAAGCATGCACAGATTTGTCTCTAAGTCTTCCTCCCTCTAACACTTCCCCCTCTAACACTTTCCCCCTCTAACACTTTCCCCCTCTAACACTTTCACCCTTTTGCACCTTCTCCCTCTAACACTTTTCCCCTTTTATACCTTCTCACTCTTACACCTTCTCCCTCTAACTCTTTATAATCTTAATCTACAAGTATCAATACTATTGTTTAAAAACAATGTGCTGATCTTGGTACCATCCTTGCACACATAACCCCTCCTCCCCCCCTTCCCCACGAAGGTTGTTGCTGTTGACAATAACATTGCACGTGTGCAGAGCAACGTATTTAATACAGGAGCACACTTGACTCTATAACACTAATTGATTAAATAGTTAAAACTGATCCTGTTATTCTCACAGCCATAAAGATCAATGTATTGATCTTGCTGCTGCTGCTGCGTAAGAAAATTTCCATCCCTTGTTTACAGAACCCCACGAATCTTTTTGTTCTTGTTGTTGCTGCTATTGACCATAACAATGCAACGTACATCGCACAAGCGCTCACTTTTCTCTAATCTCTATCCTTTCTTCCTTTGCACACTGCACCTCATGACCATAAACATTCATTCTTTATTGCTTGCTCACAGGTTTACAATGCAACGCAAGTCAAACCGGCGCACACTCGACTCTAATACTAGTTAGTTAGATAGCCAAATCTGTTCCGCTGATCACTGATTCTAAAAAATCTTGCTGTTGTTGTCTTTAAGAATGCCACCTTTGATTGTGGCTTGCTTGCAGGTGTACAATGCAACACACGTTTAACAGGCGCACACTTGACTCCAGATCTTTTGATCACTGCTTCTCAAGAATCTTGTTGTTGTTGTCCTTGAGAATGTCATCTATGATTGAGGCTTGCTTGCAGGTGTACAATGCAACGCACGTTTAACAGGCGCACACTTGACTCCAGATCCTATGGGCACTGATTCTCACAGATGCTGTTGATAAAGTTGTGGCCTAGGAATGTCAATCCTTTGTCCTCCACCCTAGTCTAATCAAAGGAGGGACACGATCATAGGAATAAAAAGGTCATAAATTATAATATTGTAGGGGTCAAAAAACAAGGGGTCGAAAAAAGGGTAATTAAATTTCATGGGGTCATTAATTGTCTACCCTTTGGGGTAGAATCCCCATTCTCCTACTACTGTCACCAAATTTGGTATGAAGATAGCAATTGACATTCCACAAAATTCTGCAAGAAAAATTTGGATGCCACACCCACCCATTTCGTCCCCAGCCCCCTTTCCTTACCTTTTACAAACTTCGAGCTAGAGTCACCAAATTTGGAAGAAAGATAGCTGGTATCATCCCCATCTGCATCGGAGAATCTTTAAGGCAGCGTACACCCCTGCCGCATCCGTACCCCTTTGCAATCAGGCCTCTTTTAACCGGCTTTAATACTGGTAACGAGTATACCGCAGTCGGTTGCGTCCGACTGCAACGTTTCCATTTGTTTTTTCAGATTTGTGTGTATTTTAGAATTGATTTACGACCCATGTAGCGTTTGTTTTTGTTGTTATTGTTGTTGTTGGGCCCGCACTGCTACTTTTTATACTCGATACCGAAGGTAAAGAGTATATTGAGTTTGTGCAATGTCCGTCATGGTGTCTGTCCGTCTGTCCGTCTGTCTGTCTGTCCGTCTGTCCGTCTGTCCGTCTGTATGAACGCAACTTTTTTCCACACCCTTCAAGCTAGAGACTTGAAACTTTCCAAATCTCTTTATCTATGGGATAGTAAATTAAAGTGTCAAGATGGGGGTTCTACGATAACTGGGGGGCTGGCAAATCGATAAATTCGATAACTCAAAACCGATAAATCCACATATTTCGCACATCCTTACAGCTAGAAGTACCAAATTTGGTTAGAAGATAGCTACTAGCAACCCCCAAAAACTGCATCAAAAATTTTGGAGCCACGCCCCCCATTCCGCCCCCAGCCCCACCGCATTTTTAAAGTCAAAAAACCCTATATCTCCCACAGTTTTTGAGCTATAGCCACCAAATTTGGTGCCAAGATAGGTGATGATGACCCCTCAAAAACTGCATCAAAAGATTGGATGCCACGCCCACCAATACCGCCCTAGCCACCCCCATTTGCCCCAACGCTTCGTCAAAAACGGGAATGCGTGTATCTTCCAGAGTTGTGGAGCTAGAGCCTCCAAATTTGGTGGGAAGATAGCTGGTAACGACCCCCAAAAATCTGCATCAAAGTTTTGGAGCCACGCCCTCCATTTCGCCCCCCTTTCCCCAATTTTTACAATTTTCGAGCTAGAGTCACCAAATTTTGTATGAAGATAGCAATTGACATTTCAGAAAGATCTGCATCAAAAATATGGATTCCACGCCCACCCATACCGCCCCCAGCCCCCTTTCCCCACTTATTACAAATTTCGAGCTAGAGTCACCAAATTTGGTATGAAGATAGCAATTGACATTTTACAAAGATCTGCTTCAAAAAATTTGCATGCCACGCCCACCCTTACCGCCCCCAGCCCCCCTTTCCACACTTATTACAAACTTCGAGCTAAAGTCACCAAATTTGGTATATAGATAGCAATTAAAATTCCACAAAGATCTGCATCACAAATTTGGATGTCACGCCCACCCTTACCGGCCCCAGCCCCCCTTTCCACACCTTTTACAAACTTTGAGCTAGAGTCACCAAATTTGGTATGAAGATAGCAATTGACATTCCACAAAGATCTGCAACAAAAATTTTGATGCCACGCCCACCCAAACCGCCCCCAGCCCCCCTTTCCCCACCTTTTACAAATTTTGAGCTAGAGTCAACAAATTTGGTATGAAGATAGCAATTGACATTTCAGAAAGATCTGCAACAAAAATTTTGATGCCACAACTACCCATTCCGCCCCCAGCCCCCCGCATTTTGAAATCAGTAATGGCTATATCTCCCACAGTTTTTGAGCTAGAGCCACCAAATTTTGTTCCAAGATAGGTGATGATGACCCCCTAAAAACTGCATCAAAAGTTTGGATGCCACGCCCACCAATACTGCCCTAGCCGCCCCCCATCCACCCCAACGCTTCGTCAAAAACGGGATTGCGTGTATCTTCCAGAGTTGTGGAGCTAGAGCCACCAAATTTGGTAGGAAGATAGCTGGCAACGACTTCCAAAAATCTGCATCAAAGTTTTGGAGCCACGCCCTCCATTTCGCCCCCCTTTCCCCAATTTTTACAATTTTCGAGCTAGAGTCACCAAATTTTGTATGAAGATAGCAATTGACATTTCAGAAAGATCTGCATCAAAAATATGGATTCCACGCCCACCCATACCGCCCCCAGCCCCCTTTCCCCACTTATTACAAATTTCGAGCTAGAGTCACCAAATTTGGTATGAAGATAGCAATTGACATTTTACAAAGATCTGCTTCAAAATTTGCATGCCGCCCACCCTTACCGCCCCCAGCCCCCCTTTCCACACTTATTACAAACTTCGAGCTAGAGTCACCAAATTTGGTATATAGATAGCAATTGAAATTCCACAAAGATCTGCATCACAAATTTGGATGTCACGCCCACCCTTACCGGCCCCAGCCCCCCTTTCCCCACCTTTTACAAACTTCGAGCTAGAGTCACCAAATTTGGTATGAAGATAGCAATTGACATTCCACAAAGATCTGCAACAAAAATTTTGATGCCACGCCCACCCAAACCGCCCCCAGCCCCCCTTTCCCCACCTTTTACAAATTTTGAGCTAGAGTCAACAAATTTGGTATGAAGATAGCAATTGACATTTCAGAAAGATCTGCAACAAAAATTTTGATGCCACAACTACCCATACCGCCCCAGCCCCCCTTTCCCAACCTTTTACAAACTTTGAGCTAGAGGCACCAAATTCGGTATGAAGATAGCCGGTGGCATCCCCATCTGCATCGGAGAATCTTTAAGGCAGCGTACAACCCTGCCGCATCCGTACCCCTTTGCATTCAGGCCTCTTTTTACCGGTTTTTATTCTGGTATCGAGTATATCGCAGTCGGTTGCGTCCGACTGCAACGTTTCCCTTGTTGTTGCTGCCATTGATTTAAAAAAAACAACAACAAAACAAAACTTGGTGCGTTTAGAAAAATGTTGCACACCAGAATATGTTATGGGGGTGGATTTGCCTACTTGCTGCTTATATAACTTAGACAAAACGTAACACACAAACATTATTGATATATCGAACAAGCATAGGACGTTCACATAAGTTTGAATACAAATCTATGCATGCCTGCGTCGTACCCTTCGGTTTTTGTATGGGCTAGTTGCATATATAAACTAATCCATGGACTAGCTATAATGGACAAGTCAAGGACTTGTCCAAGCGGGTGCAGAAAATTATATTGGTTCGGCCAGTGTTTGTTGTTGTTGTTGTTCAAGCCTAGCCCACGACTTTCCCACGTAGGCTAACACTGAACCAGTCTGTGTAGATGCAGCAGGAGAAAACACTTGTGTAAACTACCTATTCCACGTGCACCAGTTCATGGATGCGTCAAAGTGGATGCAGACGTGGATGCGGAACAAACACGTAAATTTTACGAATCATGAAAAACAAACACAATTTTGCGCTTCGTTGATGTTCGTTGCAGCGGCAAAAAAACGAACGAATAAAAACGAATTTATACATTTTTCAATTTACAATATAAATATTTAGGGTATTCAGTAGCTATGCTATGTGCGTAAAGTGTTATATATAATACAGTGTAGCTAGTGAGTGCACTTTTTACGTTTTTTTTGCGTATTTGTGCTAAGTCAGCTGTTTGCCAGTTCGATGACAATACAATCGAAAGTTAAATTGAATTGAGCAATTGATAAGCTGAAAAAGTTGTTGTTTTCATAAATAATAATTGAAAAACTTTCTTTATTATTCAGAAAATAAATGTTTTTTTATTTATATCAACACTTAAGCATTCTTATATTTTACTTCTAGCTCTAATTTTTGCATTCTATCCTCTTTTCCCAGCTGCAAACTTTTGAAAATCATTTCGTATTTTTTTCTTCCTTTCCACTGTTAAAAACATCACTTTAGTCTTTTAAATTAATAAATCATAAAAATTTACTTACTTTTACAACCAAAACTCGCCTAGTGTGACCTAATTTCACTAATTCAATAATCTCGAAAGCAGCTGTTTTTATAAATAGTCTGGCAACCACTCAATAACACATATAGTACAATAGTAGCAAACATACCCAGGGGCATGTTTGCTGTGTTAAAAATGCTTCTGTGTGTTTGTTGTAAAGCTTTCATATAACACTTTAGCACTTTACGCACATAGCATAGCTACTAAATACCCTAATTATGAAATATGTTTGGCAACAGCGCAATGGCTAAGGCATCTGCTTAGTGAACGAGAGTTCCAGGTTCGAATCCCGTCGTAGATCATCATATTTCATAATCGGTAAGTTTAATCGAAATTATTTGTATTCTATTTCTTCTAACACTTACGTTATTTGAATTTAAATTATAGGTAATATTTATAACAACAACTATTTTAACGTTTATATGATGGGCTTCGTGGGCATCTGTTTACCACAGATTCTTTTAATACTAGTCCATTTGGTCTGTTTTTTGACGAACCCTATGGTCTATTCTATAGACTAGTCTACATGGTCTGTTTTATAGACTATTCCTCGTGGCTGCAGAGGCGGCCGATACGTCCACTCCAATGACATCCCCGTGTTAAATGGAATAGGAGAAATACATTGAAATGGCATAGGCGTGGACTAGTAGTAGCCCATGTGGACTAGTCCAAACACTATGTTTGCCTAGTCAACATGACTGCAAGGGTATGTACGTGTGAATCACGCACTTCGTCCCAAACTCAAAGAGCCGCTTAAAACTTAACAGAGCGCGCGCGTCGCTCTTATGATAATTAGATTATTTGAAATCTCGCACCGATCATGCTCCATTGTTGTTGCTCATTTACTTTCACTCTCTTTTTTATGTGCGCGCTCTGCATGTCAATCAAAAAGTTTAATAACCCTACCTCCTCCGCACAGTCTAAGCTCCAGCGCCGAACATGAAGAGCGATGCGCGAGCGTGTTCAAGTTTTAAGCTGCCTCTTTGAGTTTGGGACCAAAAGCGCTCAATTCATGATGCAGGTGTACATATGCCAACTGTCACCACAACACGAGAATGAGCGAAACTGAAAACAAGTAAGAAGGCTTTAGTCGAGAAATCCCGACTAAAAGATACCCTGAACCCGTGTATTAAAATGACTTGCAGTAGACCAGTTTTTCTTGACATAACTTTAATATAAAATATCTCCGGTGTTTCTTAACCGATTTGGATCTAATTTTTACAAAAGTTATAAAGTTACTCATAGTTTCAACTCATATTTTTACAATTTCTAAATCCAAGATATTTTTGTTAACGATTGCATAGTTTGAAATAATTTTGATCTGCCTATGGCTTAGCAGAAGTTATGTTCCTAATTTGAAGTATCTAGCTCTTATAGGCTTTGAGATCGACGCGTTTATACATACGTACGGACGGACGGACGGCTGTTGATGCTGATCAAGAATATATATAATTTATGGGGTCGGAGATGCTTCTTTCTGCCTGTTACATACTTTTGCACAAATCAATTATACCCTTTTTTACCCATTTCATAGGTTCAGGGTATTAAAATAATGTAATATTTTACGCATCGATTGCTTGCAAAAAAAAGTTTTCTTATATTTTGTAGCCACAGTAAGATAACAGAGAGAAGAACAAAGAAGAAGAAATATAACTGTAAATGGTACTCACTGCAAGCAGCATGCAAAGCTGAGCGATTATATGCATGTCTGCAACACAAAGAGCGGATTAAAGCTTGATAAGCGAACGCGTCGCTCTTACGACTGCCGCTAGATATTAAAAAATTTGAATGCAATCATGAGTCTTTGTTATTTCCCATTTACGCTCACTCTTTTGTTTATGCGAGGTTTGCATGTCAAACATAAATCTTAATATCCCTATCTCCTCCGCACTCACTAAGCTAAGCTAACCATAACTAAGAGGCTGCAGTTAAGGGAATGGCATTGCCTAATTTGCACCACCCATACCTAGCTCTTAAGTGCAAGCATTGTATGTAAGAGCTCGGTGTCTGTTGCTTAGAGGTATAACTGTAATGCTCTTTCCAACATTATGTTTTTACATACAATGGCAAGGGAATTGAATTATGCATTTTATATCATATTTAATGTGAACAAAGAAAGTTAATTTTCGTTTCAGTGAATTTTTATACTCGTTACCGAAGGTAAAGAGTATATTGGTTTTGTGCAATGTCCGTCTGACCGTCTGTCCGTCCGTATGTGTGCAAGTTTTTTCACACCCTTCAAGCTAGAGACTTGAAACTTTCCAATTCTCTTAATCTATGGGATGGTAAATTAAAGTGTCAAGATGAGGGTTCTACGATAACTGGGGGGCTGGAAAATCGATAAATTCGATTACTCAAAAACGATAAATCCACATATTTCGCACATCCTTACAGCTAAAACTACCAAATTTGGTAAGAAGGTAGCTACAAGCAATCCCCAAAAAACTGCATCAAAAATTTTGGAGCCACGCCTACCCATTCCGCCCCCAGCCTCCCCGAATTTTAAAGTCAAAATGCCTATATCTCCCACAGTTTCAGAGCTATAGCCACCAAATTTGGTGCCAAGATAGGTGATGATGACCCCCCGAAAACTGCATCAAAAGTTTGGATGCCAAGCCCACCAATACTAGCCTAGCCGCAACCATCCGCCCCAACGCTTCGTCAAAAAGGGGAATGCGTGTATCTTCCAGAGTTGTGGAGCTAGAGCCACCAAATTTGGTTGGAAGATAAGATTTGGAGCCACGCCCACCCATTCCGCCCCTGTCCCCATCTCTTACAAACTTTGAGCTAGAATCACCAAATTTGGTATGAAGATAGAAATTGACACTCCACATAGATCTGCATCAAAAATTTGGATGCCGCGCCCACCCATACCGCCCCCAGCCCCCTTTTCACGACCTTTTACAAACTTTGAGCTAGAGACACCATATTTGGTATGAAGATAGCAATTGACATTCCACAAAGAACTGCAGCAAAAATTTGGATACCACACCCACCCATACCGCCCCCAGCCCCCCTTTCTCCACCTTTTACATACCCAATTTGGTATGAAGATAGCAATTGACATTCCACAAAGATCTGCAGCAAAAATTTGGATGCCACACACACCCTCCTTTCCTTACCTTTTACAAACTTCGAGCTAGAGTCACCCAATTTGGATGGAAGATAGCCTGTGGCATCCCCATCTGCATCGGAGAATCTTTAAGGCAGCGTACACCCCTGCCGCATCCGTACCCCTTTGCAATCAGGCCTGCTGTTAAAGTTTTTAGTACTGGTAAAGAGTATACCACAGTCGGTTGCGTCCGACAGCAACGTTTCCACTTGCTTATTATTGGACGTAGATGTACTAGCGAACAGTGCAGTCAAGTGGCCCAACGATACCAAGCACCGGCTTGTTAACGCGCGGACCCACCTCCCGCCCATCCGACCGAGGGGCGCTCCGCTTATCGTGCGGTTACGATGATCGCGAACATGTAGACAAATGACACAAAACTAACTTTTTAATAGAGCAAGTAGGAGTGGCACTGTGTATTAAGTGGGAAAGATCGTTATAAATAGAACACAGAATACGAAAAGGGTTATGAAGAGCATATTTAGAATTACAAGTTTGAAGAGATATAGGTACACAATTTCTAGTATTTCTAATAGGAACAGCAAAGTTAATTTGGTTAATTAATTCAGAAGAATCAATTTCACCATTAATTAATTTGTGAAAAAAGGAAAATGATAGCATTATTTTACGATCATTCAGAGAAGGAAGATCTATTAGTAAAAGTCTACTACGATAAGACGGCAAATTATTGTAAGTGTCCCAGTTAAGACCTCTAAGTGCGAAGAGCAGAAATTGTTTTGTACCGATTCTATTTTATTCTGATGAATTTCGTATTTGGGAAACCATATACATAATAGGTATTATCGTTAATACCAGGGACTGCAATAATGATTATTTTGTTTTTTTGAATAAATAAATCATTCACTTATGGTATCTTTGGGACAGCGAGAAATATACCAATATTCATCTTTAAGGCTCATTTATGCATTTTCACCATGATTTGAAATTTTTCAATTTTTATAGATTTACTCACAAAATATTGATTAATTTTGAGTTATACTTAAACTCAATCAATAATCATTATTTTTATCAAAAATAAAACTCATGAAATAATGATTATTCTTTGAGTTTTATTTTTGCTCAAAATAAAACTCAAGTTGTTATTTGACCTTTTCTTGGGAATAATCCTAAACATGATATATTCCTAGTCGTAAATCAAGACAAACCATAACAATCCATTTTTAAATTTAAAAAAATCTCATAAAAATTTTTGTTTAACAACGCGATAAGAATGATCAAAACAAATTATGCATCAACTCAACTGAGATTTGGCTAAAACAGGTGGTTTTTGTTTACACACATGCTCTTCCGCTGCCGTTATTCGCTGTTATACAAAATAGCAAAGATCGTTCATTGCTGATAGCTGCAATGCTTATCGCAATGTGATCTGTATTTTTGTTGTTGGTTAGAATTTCAATGTATTTTGTTGTTTTTTCTGTAAAGAGACTGCACTAACAGAAATGTTTGTTGGCAATTACTTTACGCACAACACAAATGAGTACAGGTCATAGTGCAGTGATTAATATTAAAATCGTTAATTTAATATGAATAGGTGGACAAAATGGTTCTTTGCACACAACTTTAAGTGCAAACTTCAAATTCAAATTTTTTCAGTGATATTTAAGAGCAAATGAGATTTTTTTTTAATTTAAAATTGGATTGTTATGGTTTGTCTTGATTTACTGACTAGGAATTTATATCATGTTTAGGATTATTCCCTAAGAAAGGTCGAAATAACAACTTGAGTTTTATTTTTGAGCAAAAATAAAACTCAAAGAATAATCATTATTTCATGAGTTTTATTTTTTGATAAAAAATAATGATTATTGATTGAGTTGTAAGTATAACTCAAAATTAATCAATATTTTGTGAGTAAATGAATATAAATAAAAAATAATCATTATTTAATAATTTTGAAAGTAAAACTTATAATGATTACGGTCCCTGGTTAATACGGTTTGTGGTAATAAAAGTAAATGGTATACAACGAAGTTTCAACAACGTCCAGGTATCTTGTGAAGATACCATCAATAGCATAAGATTGTCTTGTTGTTGAGTGTTTTGTTGTGAAAGAAAGGATTGACGATATGTATCATACTACTCGATGTATAGCTCCGATGCGTCAAAATGAACCTATAATTCGATAAATCGATGTTTTTTTATTCGATGTAATAAAAGTTTGAAAATTTTTCTTTTAGGGGATATATATATACATATAAATATTTTTACATCATAAAAAATATATATAGCTCTAGAAAAAAACATCGATGTATTTGTTTAATGTCAATTTTAAAAGTTTAGCTAAAGCTTTATTTGCCTTTGTCGCTCTTACTGAGTTCGTACGGTTTTGAAAAAGGCTACCTTCAATTTTCAGACGAGACATAAGAAGTAAAACTTCAAAAAAAATTAAAATCGGTTCAGTAGTTTCGGAGTTCATTTCGGACAACAGCGAGACACTATCTTCTAAATATATAAAAATGTTATGTTGATATGTGTACGGCTCAAATACTCGAAAACCGCTGATCCGATTTTGATTAAATTTTAACATGATATATAATCTGCATCAAGGATTTTTTTGATCTATTGTTTGCATTAGTCAGATATCCACGAGTCTCCCGTGGCCACTGCTTAAATTAATTGAAGCAAATATAAGTCAGTAGGCCATTCAAAAAATAATCAACAAAGTAAAGTGTTTTTTAAAGTTCTAACATTTAGTCTAGCCAGTTCATTGTGAGCGGAGCTAAAATATATTTCCAAAAAAATTTTATTTCATAAAACACCAGCTAAAATAAATTTGCAAATTTGTACAAATAACTTTCAATTTTTGGAGAAAATTGATTATTTTTAACGGTCAAAACAACAATGGAAAAAACGTGAGTGAAATAATGCCACGAAGAATTACAAATTTGGGCCGTCGCTTTCGCCGCACTGAAGAATCAAGAAGACGGCTTTCGAGTATGACAGAGGCAGAGCGAGCAACCGTACGAGAGAGAAACAGAATAAGCACCAGCAAGTCACGTAACGCGGAACCAGCAGAAAGACGATCTGCCAGGCGCTCTGCAACAATAGATTTGGTCCGTTCAGAATGGAATGAACGCGAAAAGGAGAGGATAGTAGAAACACGAGCAGAAAGAACAGCTGATCTGCAACTGGAATATAATCGTCTTGCGTTCTGGTACAATCCAGCGGTTGATAATAGTTCAAGTCGGCATGTTGTCATTGGTCAGATGAGTCATGTCTGTAGCTACTGCCAGGCTCTAAAGTTTAATAATGAAACGAAAGGGATGTGTTGCACTGGCGGAAAAATCAAATTGCCTCAACTTGATGCACCACCAGAGCCATTGAAAACTTTACTTGCTGGATCTACCGCTGAATCGAAGCATTTCCTATCGAACATAAGGAAATATAACTCATGCTTCCAAATGACGTCATTTGGTGCGGAAATCGTTTCTGCTAAATTCATGCCAACTTTT
The DNA here is from genome assembly GCA_018904305.1 of Scaptomyza montana. Taxonomy (NCBI): domain Eukaryota; kingdom Metazoa; phylum Arthropoda; class Insecta; order Diptera; family Drosophilidae; genus Scaptomyza; species Scaptomyza montana. Next base: position 127,650 of record JAEIGR010000163.1, read on the forward strand.
AAAATCAAAGGGCAAATATATCACAAAGCTGGCTCCCTGCTCCCGTTCTCAGATAGTGACCATAAATTCCTACAAATGTACTTCATTGGTGATGATAGAGATGAAGTAGATGCACGTTGTGGAATGTATACCTCGCTAAGACGATCAATTATTTCGCAGCTGCAGGAGCTTCTTCACGAAAGAAACAATTTGATACGTTTGTTCAAAACAGCCCATGATATGATGCTATCAGATACCCACAAAATTATTATTCACGCAGACAAAACTCCCGCTGGAGAACATGTCCGAAGATATAATGCTCCAACTATAGACGAAGTAGCAATTGTCATAGTCGGAGATCAGTTAAAACCTAGAGATATTGTTCTCCATCGAAGAAATAATCAATTGACAAACGTATCAGAAACTCACCGTTCTTACGATGCTTTACAATATCCAGTGATTTTTTGAGATGGTGGCGATGGATATCATTTCAATGTGAAAATGATAAATCCAGTAAATGGTGCAGAAATCAATAAAAAATGCATCTCAATGAACTTTTACGCTTACCGCTTAATGATTCGGAGGAACGAGGACAATTATATTTTAAAATGCCGTCGGTTGTTTCACCAGTATATTGTGGATTTGTATGCAAAAATTGAATCGGAACGTTTGCTATTTCTCCGATTGAATCAGACTAAACTACGCTCTGAAGAATATGTTCATTTGCGAGATGCAGTTCTGAATGACGGTACTCAAAAACTGTGGGAGATATAGCCAATTCTGATTTGAAAATGCGGGGGGCTGGGGGCGTAATGGGTAGGCGTGGCTCCAAAACTTTGATGCAAATTTTTGGGGTCGTTACCAGCTATCTTCCCACCAAATTTGGAGGCTCTAGCTCCACAACTCTGGAAGATATTTGTGTTGGGTCAAAACCCAATGATATTTCTTATGATGTAGTTCAATTGTTGAATTGTGTTAAATATTTGAATATCGCGCCTTACTCTGTTAAAGTAAGCGCGCAACCTTATTAAGCTTAAGATAACATAATCGCACAACCCTATTAAGCTTAAGATAACATAAGCGCACAGCCCTGGTAAGCTGAAGATAAGAGAACGCATGGAAAAAAAAGCTCGTAATCTGATCGTAAAGTGAAAAGCGGTGCAGCGAAGAGCCTCATTAAAGAAAAGAAATCTAAATCACCTTTGAATAAAACTTGCACCCCCATCTACTTATTATTACAACATTCAAGAAAAAGCTCTTGATTCTTCATTTTGGCGCCTGAGCAGGGACCGTGTTTGTTTTTTTAGGGTTTTTGTGCGTGTTTTTTTTTTTTGAATTTTGCATGCATGTACATACACACAAATACATGTACACTGCATTCAAAAAGTGAGGTTCTGTAGCCGTAACCAGCTTTAATTTTACAATATGGGCGCGTTTCATAAACAATTGCCTTTCCAATTGCAATACTCGCGCATAGTGCAACGTACATTTAATCACTAATTTGAACTGCACTCACTGCCGGCATCTCCAGCCAGATCGCCGCAGACTAAGACACGACACCACTGCTAGCAAGCCCCTGCACACCGCACACAGCCTTCGCTACGCAAGTGGAGTCTGTCCCCGCCTCGTTGGAGTCGACATCGTGACCTCCACACTTAGTGCGTCTTTGGAGCGGACATCTCACCCTCCTACGACCTAACCTCAATTGCGTGCACGCACACCCAGGCTGATGCACACACTTGCTTGGCTTGCTGTCACGTCGCCGCTGCTTCCTGCTGCACAGCCCCTGCTACGCAAGCGAAGACTGGACAATTATAAATCTGCGTCCGTCGACACCTCGGTTATAACCTCAATTCGTTCACACACACATCATCGCATCAATTGGAGTCACTCAATTTGAAATTAAGTGACAAAACTGTACGTATACTCAGCGTTTACACATCGGTGTTCAATAAAGCTACATATATTTCTCGTATTTGCCGGCTGTTTCAATTGCAAACATGTCTACTTTGGAGCAACTTAAGATCCAACGTGTTAATGTGCGGAGAAACATCACTCGCATTAGCAAATCCGTCGAGCCCAGCCTACAGCTGTCACCGTTGGAATTAACTTGTCGCTTGTCAATTTTGGAAGCCTATTTCAAGAACGCAATCAACATACAAGAAGATATTGAACAAGCCGATCCTGAGGAGCTACAGCGCGATGTTCGCTGCGAAATTGAGGAGCTATTTATGCGTACCAAGGTGTGCATTCAAGAGCAGCTAGGACCAGATGCACACAGCACTGTCAACGACATGTCATCTGTACATGTGGGTCATACATCCTCTATGAAGTTGCCAAGACTATCTCTGCCAACTTTCGACGGCAAGTACTCCGAGTACCAGAACTTTATTACATCGTTCAGACAAGTTATCGGAAATCAATCCTATCTGTCTCCAATCGAAAAGTTCAACCAGCTTTTGAACTGTCTTCGTGGTCCTGCATTAGCAACGGTTCGAGCATTCCAAGTAACTTCAGAAAACTACACAAAGGCTCTGGAACGCTTGCAGAATCGCTATGACAACCCAACTCTCGTTTTCTTGGACAATATATCATCGCTCTTCGCATTGCCAACAGTTGCGCAGCCTCATTGATAATGCGTCCGCGTTGTATAACTCGTTGCGGTCTCTGGGCAACGAATCGCAGATAGCTCAGGCCATGCTCATCTTCATCGTCATGGGGAAAGTAGACCAGGAGACCAAACGAAAATGGAACGAATCTCTAGTATACACAGCGTTACCTACGTGGGACAATTGCGTACAGATCGTAGAGCGCCACTGTCAGTATCTAGAATCAATAAGTAAGCCTGCAGCTGATGCCTTTGTAAACCAACAAGGTGGTCCTAAAACGTGCTCACAGCGGTCACAGGCAAGCTCATCATTTAATTGCACTACGAAAACTTGCAACATATGCTCCAGCTCAGAGCATAAGGCCTTTAAATGTGGCCAACTAACTGATCTCGCCGTAGAATCAAGCTTAACCAGAATTAAGCAACTTGGACTCTGCATCAACTGCTTAATCAAGGGTCATACTGCAGCGAAATGCCCATCTAAATGGAGATGCCGCACCTGCTCGCTGCCGCATCATACATTGCTTCATGGAGACAAATCTACCACTCATACGTCGATGGCCCAGGCTCACTTAATTGCGCCACCGGCTCAAGATGCCGTGGCGCACACACATACGGACACTCGTTCGGACTGTGTCATATTAGCCACGACCTTGGTCTTGGTAAAGGATTCGTCTGGGTGCTACAAAGTAGGACGCGCCTTGTTGGACTCGTGCTCTCAGGTAAACTTCATCTCTGAAGAGTTTGCCCAGACGCTGCGCTTGCCAAGAGCCAAGCGCAATTTGGAGATTCGTAGCATTGGCGAATCGAAAACTCACATTAGGCATCACACTTCAACGACAATAAAGTCACGCCTGAACGAATTTGAGATACTGCTTAATTTCTGCGTTACACCGCATATTGCCTATCAGCCGGACTCAGAAATTGACATAACTACGTGGAACTTGCCTCCAAATTCGTCGTTAGCAGATAAGGACTTCAACAAATCTCGCCGCATAGATCTACTCCTAGGTACGGAGACTTTTTCGACATTCTAGCGGTCGGCCAAATCAAACTTGGCCAGCAGTTAGCTGTGCTTCAGAAGACCCTACTAGGATGGATAGTTTCTGGACGATGTCAAGCCAATGCCAAAACACAACATCAGTATTTATTGAGCGCAGACGACTCCATCTACACGGATATCTCTGCCAGTATAGAGCGCTTGTGGCGCATCGATGAAGTCAACAACCCGGTTGATTTACTCACTCCTGAGCAGCGTAACTGTGAGAAGACATACAACAAAACGGTTCAACGCTCACAGAATGGCCGTATAATCGTACGGCTCCCTTTCAAAGATGACCCTAGCTTGCTTGGCCACTCGTTCGACACTGCTATTAGACGATTCCACGCACTCGAACGCAGTCTGGCTAAACGGCCTGAGGTTAAGTATCAATATGTGGATTTCATGCAGGAGTTTCAACATTTGGGACACATGAGCCTCGTAGAGCGCCCAAAGCTGCATACTCCGCACTACTACATCCCACATCATTGCGTGCTTAAGCCAAACAGCTCATCAACGAAGTTGAGGGTCGTTTTTGACGCCTCGTGCCAGACCACGTCTCGAAAATCCCTCAACGACTTGCTCATGGTCGGACCGACCATCCAACCCGATCTCTACACCCTACTTCTGCGTTTCCGAAACCATCAGTACGTCATTACTGCTGACGTTGTCAAGATGTTTCGCCAGGTTTATGTGGCTGCAGAGGATCGAAGATTTCAATACATAATCTGGAGGAATTCACCGTCTGAACCGATTCGAACATATGAGCTAAATACGGTAACTTATGGCACGGCCGCTGCGCCCTATTTGGCCATACGCAGCATGTCGTATTTAGCAAATCAACACATGGACAACTATAAGATTGGTGCCCAGGCCATCAAATCATCGTTTTATGTTGATGACTTTCTTGGTGGAGCAGACACCGTGGAAGCTCTTTATCAGATCAAGAAGGAGGTTACAGCTATTCTACACGACGGCCAGTTTGAGCTAGCAAAATGGCACTCCAATCATCTCGATTTTGTAGATGATCGTACAATAAAGGATCTAAATTTGAATGACGACACAATAACCAGCACTCTTGGCTTGAAGTGGGATCAACGCTTGGACACGTTTATGTTTTCGTTCTCCCCAAGGATTAGCACAGACATGGTCACCAAACGTTCGATTTTGTCAATCGCTTCATCGCTGTTTGATCTTTTAGGACTCGTCACGCCGATTATCATAATCGCCAAGATCATCCTGCAAGAGCTGTGGCTTCTGAAACTACACTGGGATGAATCTGTCCCTCAAGGAATCCAAACAGCATGGACATCGTTTCTAGCATCACTCTCGTCGCTAGAAGACATGGCAATACCCCGCTATTGCCTCCAACCTAAAATACGCAGCTTGCAGATACACGGATTCTGTGACGCCTCGATCAGAGCATATGGCTGTTGTATCTACACTCGAACACTTGGGTCCGATGGCTTATTCAAAACACAGCTCGTCACATCGTAGTCACGAGTTGCGCCAACAAGGAAACTATCGCTACCTTTATTAGAGCTTTGTGGTGCACATCTGTTATCACAACTCTATCGCAAGATCGTAGGAATCTTTGATGATAGGAAGTCAACCACATTTCTATGGTGCGACTCACAGATAGTTCTCCATTGGGTACGGCAGCATTCTACCACCCTTTCTACATTCGTTGGCAATCGAATTTCGGAAATTGAAGAAGCTACCATCGATTGTCACTGGAAACACGTTCCAACTCACTGCAACCCTGCAGATCTGCTGTCTCGAGGTTGCACCGTAGCTGACTTGCAACAGTCGATCTGGTTCGAAGGGCCTTCCTTCCTGCGCTAAGATGAGCAACATTAGCCAACGACGTCACACGATGATCTGGACATGGACGTCATCAATTTGGAAAAGCGCAAGTCTGCCTTTACCGTATCCATCAGCAGCAATCAACTTCTCGATGCTTTACGCAAGATCAGCTCTCACCGCAGCTGTTTACTAGTGGCTGCTTGGATGATTCGGTTCGTCCATCACACTAAAAAATTAACGTCGTTCGACAAGCCGTTGCCAACGCCCATGGAACTGCAACGCGCCCTAAGCTGCATCGTCTGGAACCTACAAGCCATCCACTTCTCAGAAGACATGTCACAGTTACATAAGGGTCAGTCAGCTCACAACAAGTTTCGAAGCCTTTGTCTTTTCTTACAGGTCACAGATGTTTCAGCTCATTAAAGTAGGAGGCCGTTTGGAACTAACAAATCTTTCAGACACCCAGAAGCACCCCATCCTACTGCCAAGCAAGGAGCCTCTCGTGGAGCAGTACGTACGCTACATGCATCAAAAGAACTATCACGCTGGACCCAAGGCACTCGTTGCTCTGATTCGCTTACAGTTTTGGATAGTCAACGCACGAGACTTGGCACGCCGCATCGTTCGATCTTGCGTACACTGTGTCCGCTATCGACCAACTCTACAAGGACAGCTGATGGGGCAGTTACCGAAGGAACGTCTGACACCAGCAAGGCCTTTCTCCCGATGCGGCATAGACTTCTGTGGTCCAGTCAACGTCTATTTGCGCATCCGTGGCAAGCCACCGACAAAAGCCTACATCGCAATATTTATTTGCTTTGTTACTTAGGCAATACACGCCGAAGTCGTATCTGATCTCACTACGGATAGTTTCATTGCAGCCCTCAAACGCTTAATTTCCCGGCGCGGGCTCCCATCGGATATCTTCTGTGACAACGCCACGAATTTCACAGGAGCGAACAACAAGTTAGAGGCGCTGAAGCTGTTTCTGTTCAAGGATGAAACAGTTCGCTTAATCAGCAATTTCTGCTCATCTGAATTTATCAATTTCCATTTCATCCCACCGAGAGCCCCGCATTTCGGGGGCATATGGGAAGCTGCAGTTAAGAGCGTCAAGGGACTTCTCAACCGCACACTCCGAGACACCAGGCTCACATTTGAAGAACTTTCTACTGCCGTTGCTGACGTTGAGGCCATACTAAACTCGCGTCCGTTGTCACCAATGTCGACGGTGACATGAATGACTTAGCTGCTCTTACGCCTGGTCATTTTCTGATTGGCGATGCGCTTCGGGCACTTCCTGAACAGCCATTGTCAGATGCTAAAATGGACACTCTCACTCGCTGGGAACGAGTTAGCGCCTTAAAGCAGCACATTTGGCGACGCTGGTCGCACGAATATATCAACGAGCTCCAAATCCGCACAAACTGCACTAAGACATCGCCAAACATAACCATTGGCAACATGGTCATAGTACACGAGGATAATCTTCCACCGCAACGATGGCTCCTTGGCCGCATCAGCGACACAATCCCTGGCAAGGACAACTTCGTTCGTGTTGCCGAGGTTCGGACCGCAAGGGGGACTATTCGTCGACCTATTCGTAAACTAGCATTGTTACCCGTTTCTTGAAAGTCAATCACATACTTTCAAGGCGGCCGGTATGTTGGGTCAAAACCCAATGATATATCTTATGATGTAGATCAATTGTTGAATTGTGTTAAATATTTGAATATCGCGCCTTACTCTGTTAAAGTAAGCGCGCAACCTTATTAAGCTTAAGATAACATAATCGCACAGCCCTATTAAGCTTAAGATAACATAAGCGCACAGCCCTGGTAAGCTGAAGATAAGAGAACGCATGGAAAAAAAAGCTCGTAATCTGATCGTAAAGTGAAAAGCGGTGCAGCGAAAAACCTCATTAAAGAAAAGAAATCTAAATCACCTTTGAATAAAACTTGCACCCCCATCTACTTGATATTACAACAGTCAAGAAAAAGCTCTTGATTCTTCAACTTGAATTCCCGTTTTTGACGAAGCGTTGGGGTGGATGGGGGCGGCTAGGGCAGTATCGGTGGGCGTGGCATCCAAACTTTTGATCCAGTTTTTAGGGGGTCATCATCACCTATCTTGGCACAAAATTTGGTGGCTACAGCTCAAAAACTGTGGGAAATATAGGCTTTTTTTTGACATTAAAATGCGGGGGCTGGGGGCGGTATGGGTGGGCGTGGCATCCAAATTTGTGATGCAGATCTTTGTGGAATGTCAATTGCTATCTTCATACCAAATTTGGTGACTCTACCTCAAAATTTGTAATAAGTGGGGAAAGAGGTGCAGGGGGCGGAATGGGGGGGCGTGACTCCAAAATTTTTGATGCGGTTTTTTGGCTGTTGCTAGTAGCTATCTTCTTACCAAATTTAGTAGTTTTAGCTGTAAGGATGTGCGAAATATGCGGATTTATCGTTTTTGAGTTATCGAATTTATCGATTTGCCAGCCCCCAGTTGTCGTAGAACCCCCATCTTGACACTTTAATTTACTATCCCATAGATAAAGAGAATTGGAAAGTTTCAAGTCTCTAGCTTGAAAGGTGTGGAAAAAACTTGCACACATACGGACGGACAGACGGTCAGACGGATAGTGCACAAAACCAATATACTCTTAACCTTCGGTAACGAGTATAAAAATAAGCTTAAAAAATAATTTTTTTTAATTGTAATATTAGTTTTAAAATTTAAAAGCCTTAAAAACAATACAAAAAATATCAAAAATTTTAAAAATATTGTTTTTCCTTCCCATGAAATTGATTTTTTCACCAATTTCAACTTTGCATACCCCTAAATAGGCACCTAAAAATCGTAGAATTCATTTCAAATGCTCATTTAATAGGTTGATTAATTATTTTTCAGATGTTTTTTAAATTGACCGATTATATTATTTGGTTCAAAAGTTATGATTTTTGCAACGAAAAAAGTCAAATGGCGCCACTGTGCGTCGGCGCGAACTTATTTACGACATTTGGCGGCGGCGCGTCAAAAAAGACAAAAATCGGCCAACAGTGGAATATATGCATTAATGAGGCGTGCAACACTGCACATCCAAACAAATTCGCTCGTTATTCGCAATTATATTGACCGCTTGCTTTCCATCATCTCCCACAGAGTTATGGGAAAGATAACGATCGCATATGGCTTAGGATATTTTGCATAGAAAACGCCTTGAAATTAACAATTTGACCTTAGAACAGTGATGTCCAAACTCACACAATGAAAGAGTTGCGCTTGTGTGCGAAGCAGCGAAACACGAAGGCAACGTGAAACATTTTTTTGCAATGCAGCATAGCGAATGACTGCGCGTTTGACTTTTGAGCTTCAGCCGAACACATGAGTCGAGAGAGCAAATGCAGCCGAACACGCGCATCGTAAGAGAACAAGCTGCCGAGCGTTCTATTTATAGAACACACATATTCTCTCTCCCTATACATGTGTCGGCTGCTACGCCGGCAGAATTTTTCTTGCCAACCACGCGTGGCTGCCTTTTCAAACTTTGGACAACGCTGCCTTAGAATTAACCGAAGGCATGTACAACGAGGCATTGGTAAATATTGAAGACAAGTGCTTAGCTATTGCAAACAAATCTCTTGGTCAATTAGGATTGACAACACCAACTCGAACTTCTACTGCTGCATTTAATGTAGATTTACGCCCTGAACAGAGTTATAACATTGATGATCTTCAGGCATATGTCCAATCAAACATTCCCAAATTAACACGTGAACAGAATGGCATTTATGATCGCATAATGCAAACGATAAATGACGGAGTTGGGGGGATCTTCTTCTTGGATGCGCCAGGAGGAACTGGGAAAACACTCCTCATAAGGCTTCGGCCACGCACTGCGCGATTAGCGACTGAGCGACGCTCTCTCGAGCGACGTCAGCGAGCGATCGCCCTGAGTGAAGTGGCCACATGTCGAGCGACGTCGCTCAGGTTGTTTACTTATTAAAATGCCTTCATCAAGTGTAGTTATGAAAAGTTTGTGCGAGAGCCGTATTTGCCGTTACAGGCAATTTAAATATTTGCAAAAAGAAGATTTGGTGTTCACCCTTTAAACCAATGCAGGGAAGATTATGGAGAGTTCCATCATTTGTATAAAAACCTCCGAAGCTACCCAGAAAAAATTTTGGGAATACATGCGAATGTCTGTGGAAGCTTTCGATTTGTTTTTTAGCAAGGTTGAGAGCTTTATAGATAAGCAAAGGTCGCCCATATCTGCTGAACAGCGGTTGGTTGTATTGTTGCGGTAAGTAAAATAAGATAAGTAAAAAAAGGAATAAAGGCTGTCTTATGATCGCCGATTTTTAAATACCCTTTCCTATTTATAAACTCTTTGCCTGCAGCAGGTACCTCCGATTGTACCTCCTTCCCCTTGCAAGGGTATTTAAATATGAAAATTATTCGTACAATAAGGGATATAATTAATTTTATTAATATATGTGAATGAATATATGTACAATGAAAAGAATATATAAGAAGTAATTTTAAGAAAGTTAGTAAATACAACTATTTTAAAAGTGCAGTTATTCTTTATTTTTAAGTTTAGATATTAATAAATTTTGAATTTCATTTCTTATTTCTAATTTTTCAACATCATTAAATTTTTCAAAAAACGGTAGCAAAGACTTAAAAAATAATAAATTTTCATTTTCATTGTCTGTATCTATTTTTTCATTTTCTTCTTTTTGGATTTGATTTTTCAATAAGTTTAGTCGCTCCTTTTCTATTTCTAAAAATTCGCTTTCGACGTTTATTTTTTTTTTTTTGCATTTCTTTTCTGAGGCTCTTCACTTAAAAAGAGGTTGCGCTCGTCATGCTACTCATGCTGTCGTCATGAAGGAGATCCGAAATCATGTCAGTCATTGTGACATCATCCTCTTCTCTTAAATTACCGTACGTTGGATCCGGAGCCACTGTATTTTTTAAAAATGACATCATCTCCATGTATGGCCATTTTATGGTATGAGTCGTTGCTCCAGATCCAGATGGTAATTTCGGTATTTTCTGCAATGTTCTCCTGTATGTGTCCTTCAGATTTTTCCATTTATTTTTGGCAGCAACTCCTAAAAATTTAAGTTTTTTTAGTTATAATTTAAAAAACTACTTGTTATAACTATTTAACTTTATTTTATAACTTTATCAAAAAAGTAAATATTTATATTTGTAGGTACCTTGCTACAGGTCACTCATTTCGAGATTTGGCATTTGCCTTTCGAATGGGTAGAAGCACTGTTGCCAATATCATTGATGAAACCAGCATCGTGATTTGGAACACTCTCGTGCTTGAATTCATGCCAATTCCAACAGTTGAGGATTTGAAAAAAGTAGCCAATGACTACTACAAGCGATGGAAGTTTCCCAACTGCATTGGAAGCATTGACGGAAAACATTGCCAAATAAAGTGCCCCGCGAATTCTGGATCGCATTATTTTAATTATTTGCACTACTTTTCAATTGTTTTGCAAGCTGTTGCTGATGCAGACAAAAAATTTGTCACAATTGAAGTGGGAAGCAGAGCGATGGTGGCACCTTTAGTGGATCCACTTTGTTTAGATTGCTGGAATCGGAAAAATATAATGTTCCACCCCCACAAACCTTACCAAGCTCAAATACAATTTTGCCCTTGTTTTTAATTGGTGATGAGGCCTTCCCACTCAAAACTTATTTAATAAGACCCTACCCAAAAAAGAAATTTAAATGCCAAGACCGAAAAATTCAATGAACGGCTATCAACTGCCCGTAAATGTGTTGAATGTGCATTTGGTATACTTAGCAAAAAATGGCGTATATTGCAAAAAGAAATTGAGACGAAACCAAGCACAGCTATAAACATAATAAAATGTGCTTGCATTTTGCATAATTATGTAAGAGAGAGAGAGATGGAGATTCGGATCTTGATTACATAAACACAACAACAGAAATAAATGATGAACTAATTGCTCCAAGAAGTGTTATTGGTACCGAAGAACATTCGCAATCCAATAGAAGCGGACAATTAGCAATAAATGACAGAAATGAGTTAACTGAGTATATGTGGGATTTCAGTCATTAATTTTCATATTTTTCAATCAGTACCAATAACACTTCTTGGAGCAATTAGTTCATCATTTTTTTCTGTTTTTAGAGTTTCCTTTTGTAAAAACTGCATTTGGTATATTTCGTTAGTAGCTTAATAAATATATTTTAAGTGTTAATTAATAATAATATAATTTGTTGTATTTTATTATCAATATATATATCTTTTATTCTTTATACACCTTAAAAAATAAACTTACCTGAACAATCACATATTACGCCTACTTCATTCCATTCCTTATCAGTAATTTTTTTGTTTTTGTAGTTTTTATTTGTGTCATTCCATAAAACACAGCGGCCTTGAACAGCCGAAATTAAGCTTTCAGCACAGATTTTCTGCATTGCGTTCATATAATCGCTCAGCGACGCACTAAAAATTAGAACCGATTCTAGCGCTGAGCGACGTCGCTTAGTCGCTCGCGATTTTCGCACGTCGCTCAACAGCTGCGTGGCCGCTCGTATGGAGTTTCATATGTTTTAATTTTTAACGTCGCTCCAGAGAGCGTCGCTCAGTCGCTCAGTCGCTAATCGCGCAGTGCGTGGCCGAAGCCTAAGATTAATTCTAGCAACGGTTCGATCTAAAAATGACATAGCCTTAGCTCTAGCTTCGTCTGGAATAGCTGCGACATTGTTACCAGTTGGAAGATCTGCTCATTCAGCTCTAAAATTGCCATTAAACATGCGAATCATCGAGACACCTACGTGCAATATTTCCAAAGCATCCGGTATGGGAAAGGTATTACAGAAATGTAAACTAATTGTTTGGGATGAATGCACGATGGCACATAAAAAATCACTAGAAGCTCTTGATCGATCGTTACGAGATTTGCGTGGAAATGTTCAACCATTCGGGAATACATTGATATTGCTCGCAGGAGATTTTAGGCAAACATTGCCTGTAATTTCTCGATCGACACCAGCAGACGAAATAAGTGCTTGCCTAAAATATTCAACACAATGGCAGCACGTACGTACATTGCAGTCGACTACAAATATGCGTGTCCAGTTGCAGAATGATCCATCAGCTGAGGTATTCTCAAGACAGTTACTGGAAATTGGAAACGGACAGCTGCCAGTCGATGAGATGTCTAAACGAATATCGTTTCCCGATCATTTTTATACTCGATACCGAAGGTAAAGAGTATATCGAGAATGTGCAATGTCCGTCATGGTGTCCGTCCGTCTGTCCGTCCGTATGTTCGCAACTTTTTTCCACACCCTTCAAGCTAGAGACTTGAAACTTTCCAATTCTCTCTATCTATGGGATAGTAAATTAAAGTGTCAAGATGGGGGTTCTACGATAACTTGGGGGCTGGTAAATCGATAAATTCGATAACTCAAAACCGATAAATCCACATATTTCGCACATACTTACAGCTAGAACTACCAAATTTGGTAAAAAGATAGCTACTACAAACCCCCTAAAAACTGCATCAAAAATTTTGGAGCCACGCCCACCCATTCCGCCCCCAGCCCCCCCGCATTTTAAAGTCAAAAAAGCCTATATCTCCCACAGTTTTTGAGCTATAGCCACCAAATTTGGTGCCAAGATAGGTGATGATGACCCCCCAAAAACTGCATCAAAAGATTGGATGCCACGCCCACCGATACTGCCCTAGCCGCCGCCATCCACCCCAACGCTTCGTCAAAAACGGGAATGCGTGTATCTTCCAGAGTTGTGGAGCTAGAGCCTCCAAATTTGGTAGGAAGCTAGCTGGTAGCGACTCCCAATAAACTGCATCAAAGTTTTGGAGCCAAGCCCCCCATTCCGCCCCCAGCCCCCCGCATTTTGAAATCAGAAATGGCTATATCTCCCACAGTTTTTGAGCTAGAGTCACCAAATTTGGTGCCGAGATAGGTGATGATGACCCCCCAAAAACTGCATCAAAAGTTTGGATGCCACGCCCACCGATACTGCCCTAGCCGCCCCCATCCACCCCAACGCTTCGACAAAAACGGGAATGCGTGTATCTTCCAGAGTTGTGGAGCTAGAGCCACCAAATTTGGTAGGAAGATAGCTGGCAACGACCCCCAAAAATCTGCATCAAAGTTTTGGAGCCACGCCCACCCATTTCGCCCCCCTTTTCCCACCTTTTACAAACTTTTAGCTAGAGTCACCAAATTTGATATGAAGATAGCAATTGACATTCCACAAAGATCTGCATCACAAATTTGGATGCCACGCCCACCCATACCGCCCCCGGCCCCCCCTTTCCCCACTTTTTACAATTTTCGAGCTAGAGTCACCAAATTTGGTATGAAGATAGCAATTGACATTCCACAAAGATCTGCATCACAAATTTGGATGCCACGCCCACCCATATCGCCTCCAGCCCCCCTTTCCCCACTTTTTACAAACTTCGACCTAGAGTCACCAAATTTGGTATGAAGATAGCAATTGACATTCCACATAGATCTGCATCAAAAATTTTGATGCCACGCCCACCCATACCGCCCCCAGCCCCCCTTTCCCCACTTTTTACAACCTTCGAGCTAGATTCACCAAATTTGGTATGAAGATAGCAATTGACATTTCACAAAGATCTGCATCAAAAATTGTTATGCCACAGCTACCCATACCGCCCCCAGCCCCCCTTTCCCCACCTTTTACAAAATTTGAGCTAGAGTCAGCAAATTTTTAAGGAAGATAGCTTGTGGCATCCCCATCTGCATCGGAGAATCTTTAAGGCAGCGTACACCCCTGCCGCATCCGTACTCCTCTGCAATCAGGCCTCTTTTTACCGGTTTTAATACTGGTATCGAGTATGCCGCAGTCGGTTGCGTCCGACTGCAACGTTTTCACTTGTTGTAATTTAGTAACATCGAAAGAAGAACTGATCGAAAAAGTGTTTCCTGACATCCAAGTACATCATAGAAATCACGATTGGCTCAGTGAAAGAGCTATCCTTGCCGCAAAGAATAAAGATGTCTATCAACTTAACAACGTCATTCAATCCATTATTCAAAGTGATGAAATTACATATAAGTCGATAGACACCGTTGTGGAAGCAGATGAAGTAGTCAATTATCCAACGGAATGTTTAAACTCACTTGATCTGCCTGGGATACCACCACACATACTTAAATTGAAAATAGGTGTGTCAATTATCCTTTTGCGGAATATAAATCAACCAAAACTCTGCAACGGCACGCGACTTGCAGTTAAAAAATTAATGAAAAACATAGTGGAAGCAACGATTTTAACGGGGCCTTTCGAAGGTGAAGATGTCCTCATTCCACGAATACCCATCATCCCGACCGACACACCATTTCAATTTAGAAGGTTGCAATTCCCAATTCGATTGGCATTTGCAATCACAATCAACAAAGCTCAAGGTCAATCCCTAGAATTGTGTGGATTAGATTTAGAAGCGGACTGTTTTTCACATGGACAACTGTATGTTGCGTGTTCCCGAGTAGGCAAACCAGATAGTCTTTAAATCTACGCAGACAGTGGAAGAACAAAAAATATTGTATATCCACAAGAATTGCATAAATAAGCCGCATCCTTGAGCTTATTTGATTTTTTTTTTTTGGATAATTGAAAGGTTGAAAAACAAAAAAAAATTTAATATCCACAAGTATTGCAAAATAAAACTTATATGCAATGTATTCTTTGTTTTGTTTCTCATTTCTCAACCATTGAATCACAATGGGCCACCGCGAATTAGTAATTATATATAATAGATATTTAAGTACTTTTATTTCATAGCGATGCGAGCCCGACAACAACAAGAAACTAAAAACTTATGTTTAATAACCATTTATTACAGCAAGGATCTATCCTTAAATAAGGAACGGTTAAAATTTAATATTTATTCTTTATTTGATTTGTTTTTTTCTTTAGTTCTTGAACAGCTTGCAATCTTTTATTTCGTTTGCCATCCTTCCTACACACATGTACATGCATATACGCAATTTCACATAAACTCATAGAAGTATTTATACTCGATACCGAAGGTAAAGAGTATATTGGTTTTGTGCAATGTCCGTCATGGTGTCTGTCCGTCTGTCCGTCCGTATGTATGATAGTTTTTTCCACACCCTTCAAGCTAGAGACTTGAAACTTTCCAATTCTCTTTATCTATGGGATAGTAAATTAAAGTGTCAAGATGGGGGTTCTACGATAACTGGGGGGCTGGCAAATCGATAAATTCGATAACTCAAAACCGATAAATCCACATATTTCGCACATCCTTACAGCTAGAAGTACCAACTTTGGTAAGAAGATAGCTACTAGCAACCCCCAAAAAACTGCATCAAAAATTTTGGAGCCACGCCCCCCATTCCGCCCCCAGCCCCCCGCATTATAAAGTCAAAAATACCTATATCTCCCACAGTTTTTGAGCTATAGCCACCAAATTTGGTGCCAAGATAGGTGATGATGACCCCCTAAAAACTGCATCAAAAGTTTGGATGCCACGCCTACCGATACTGCCCTAGTCGCCCCCATCCACCCCAACGCTTCGTCAAAAACGGGAATGCGTGCATCTTCCAGAGTTGTGGAGCTAGAGCCTCCAAATTTGGGGGAAAGATAGCTGGTAACGACCTCCAAAAATCGGCATCAAAGTTTTGGAGCCACGCCCACCCATTTCGCCCCCCTTTCCCCACCTTCTACAAACTTTTAGCTAGAGTCACCAAATTTGGTATGAAGATAGCAATTGACATTCCACAAAGATCTGCATCACAAATTTGGATGCCACGCCCACCCATACCACCCCAGCCCCCCTTTCCCCACTTTTTACAAATTTCGAGCTAGAGTCACCAAATTTGGTATGAAGATAGCAATTGACATTCCACAAAGATCTGCATCACAAATTTGGATGCCACGCACACCCATACCACCCCCAGCCCCCCTTTCCCCACTTTTTACAAATTTCGAGCTAGAGTCACCAAATTTGGTATGAAGATAGCAATTGACATTCCACAAAGATCTGCATCACAAATTTGGATGCCACGCACACCCATACCACCCCCAGCCCCCCCTTTCCCCACTTTTTACAAATTTCGAGCTAGAGTCACCAAATTTGGTATGAAGATAGCAATTGACATTCCACAAAGATCTGCATCACAAATTTGGATGCCACGCTCACCCATACCGCCCCCAGCACCCCTTTCCCCACTTATTAAAAATTTCGAGCTAGAGTCACCAAATTTGGTATGAAGATAGCAATTGACATTCCACAAAGATCTGCAGCAAAAATTTGGATGCCACGCCCACCCATACCGCCCCCAGCCCCCCTTTCCCCACTTATTACAAACTTCGAGCTAGAGTCACCAAATTTGGTATGAAGATAGCAATTGACATTTCACAAAGATCTGCATCAAAAATTTTGATGCCATAACTACCCATACCGCCCCAGCCCCCTCCCCCCTTTCCTACCTTTTACAAACTTTGAGCTAGAGTCACCAAATTTGGGAGGAATATAGCTGGTGGCATCCCCATCTGCAACGGAGAATCTTTAAGGCAATGAGGCCTCTTTTTACCGGTTTTAATACTGGTATCGAGTATGCCGCAGTCGGTTGCGTCCGACTGCAACGTTTCCACTTGTTTTCAATTCCTTGTATGTTTTATTTACTTATTTTATTTTAAATACATATATTTTAACATGTGTCTAGATCAAAATTATTTTGTAGTCCACATAGAACATTATAGTATTTTTTGGCAGACTCACTTAGAATACCCATTATCCGTGTTACCTTATGAACGTATTGTTTTCTCTAATATTACTCCTCTCCCTTGTAATTTGCTATCATTCTATGAAATTGTATTTTTTTACTTTCAATTTATAATTGTTAATAATTAGATGAGAAATTTGTTAAATTGTTTTGTGTGAGTGTCCAATTATTCAAAAGTGCTGGAAATCGTTATAAAAAACTTGACGCAATTAAAAACGAGAAACCACTCAGTAAAAAAAAAACAGAAAATTTAATTTGTTTATGCATTTATTTTTATTTACATATATTATGTGTTTATTTATGTTGCATAAATTGTTTTTGTAATCATATTGTGTCAATTTAGTACTTTTATCTTTATGAAAATTGTGTAGTTTTGAATGGTTGTTGCCATTCTGCTGCCTTTTATAAAGTATTTACTATTTAAATAAGTAATTAAGTTTTGCATCGGTGTCTATTTACTCTAAATTTTTTTAACTATAAAAAATTACAGTCGTGTCTGGGTATAGTGAACTAATTTTTGCAAGGCCTGTTCACTATTCCGAGGTTGTTCACTATTTCGAGACTCACATTTTTTGCTCAAAATCCACATTTGTGTATGGAAATGATGATTTAAAATCAATTAAATAAATTTGTAAACAAATTAAAGTAAATATGTATATTTATTGAAAAAACCGCGGATTAATGTTTGCTTTTTGCGTCCAAAAATTAATTTTTGAACAGCTTTTTCACGTAGACTGCGCATTTTTAGAATCGCAGAAAAGTCAGTAGTATTGGCCTCAGCCCAAGCGATAGCCTTGTCAAAACTGTCTATAGCTTCGGAAGCTTTAATAGTATTTCCGATATGCTTGGTCTTCATCATCCGACTCTTAAAAAACACACAATGAAGTGCACAGTGAGCGGTTGCAGCCAAAGACATAAAAAAAGTGTTAATAATTTGTAATTGAATTAGGACATGGAATGTTTAATTTAGGTTTTGGTTGCTATAGTTGAAATAAATAACAATATCTATGACTTCTATGAGGTAATTCATGAACTAAGTACTATTAAAAAACAAGTGAATTTTATATCCTTGTCCCACTGTCCGTTAACTCCGTTACTTTTTAATTCAGTGGTTTCTGCGAATTTCCCGTGGTGTCGCAGTCTAGCAAAGCAAAGAATGTTTAGTAGTGTAAGTGTAAGCATTATTTCTATCTTTTCTGCTTAAAGTTTATTAAAAATGTTGTTCACTATTTCGAGTTTTTCGGTTTGTTCACTATTTAGAGTACTCCATGTAAATTTTTCGGTGTTCACTATTTCGAGGTGTTCACTATATAGGGTGTTCACTATATCCAGACACGACTGTATTTGCTTATGTTTTTTAGTCATAGTTTTATTGTACTTTAAATACTTTTTTAGTGGTATTCAGCTTAGATATTGTTTTATTCGATTTTTCGCATATTCATGTTTGAATTGATGTGCTTTATTAAATATACAAATTCGAAAATTAAAATATCAGCATCAAGCCACTTTTTTACAGTCCAAAAAACAAACATCTAGTTTTGTAATTTCTTCGATTATTTTTTTATAAAGCGTAGAGATTCCCCTAAGCCGTAGAGAATATGTTTTTATTGATCGTTGAAAATTGAAACCCATTTTATTTCATTTTTTTATTTTGGAAAAAGTGGTAAAATCTTGCGAAAGAAATAATTTCATCACTAATGCAATCTTCGTAAAAATCGTTATGTTAACCAAATCTACCTTTAAATAATATAAAATCTCAAATAATATTCGTTATTCGTTAAAGTTCTACATGTTTTTTTTTTGTAAATTTAACAAAATGCCAGCTTAACGAATAACACTTTAACGAGTTGGCAACCCCGACAAATTACTTGTTATTCGGTAAAACATTAATCAGCTGTTTTGTGCTTTGTGTTTTGTCAGTTGTGTTGCAATTAATTGATTGAAAGAAGGTATTAAATATGATATGAGTTTTATTTATTTCCTTTTTATTAATAAAAGCTTTTGTCTTAAGTGGAAAACATAAAGAAAAGCGTGTATTCCAATAATATTACAACTTATATTTACCTTCAATCAACGTTATTCGTTGAATCGTTTTTTCAATCAAATGTTTAATTATTTTAGATTTCTCACTTTTTTTAGGCATTTTACTCTTTTCGTGTGTTTCTGTATCTTACTTGCAATATCAGCTGTGTTGAAAATATTTTAACGATTAACAGCCGACGAAAACAAGTGGAAACGTTGCAGTCGGACGCAACCGACTGCGGCATACTCGATACCAGAATTAAAACCGGTAAAAAGAGGCCTGAATGCAGGGGGTACGGATGCGGCAGGGGTTTACGCTGCCTTAAGGATTCTCCGATGCAGATGGGGATGCCACCGGCTATCTTCATACCAAATTTGGTGACTCTAGCTCAAAGTTTGTAAAAGGTGGGGAAAGGGGGGGGTGCTGGGGCGTTATGGGTAGTTGTGGCATCAAAATTTTTGTTGCAGATCTTTCTGAAATGTCAATTGCTATCTTCATACCAAATTCGGTGACTCTAGCTCAAAATTTGTAAAAGGTGGGGAAAGGGGAGCTGGGGGCGGTTTGGGTGGGCGTGGCATCCAAATTTTTGATGCAGATCTTTGTGGAATGTCAATTGTTATCTTCATACCAAATTTGGTGACTCTAGCTCAAAATTTGTAAAAGGTGGGGAAAGGGGGACTGGGGCCGGTAAGGGTGGGCGTGGCATCCAAATTTTTGATGCAGATCTTTGTGGAATGTCAATTGCTATCTTCATACCAAATTTGGTGACTCTAGCTCGAAATTTGTAATAAGTGGGGGAAAGGGGGGCTGGGGGCGGTAAGGGTGGGCGTGGCATCCAAATTTTTGATGCAGATCTTTGTAAAATGTCAATTGTTATCTTCATACCAAATTTGGTGACTCTAGCTCAAAATTTGTAAAAAGGTGTGGAAAGGGGGGCTGGGGGCGGTTTGGGCGGGCATCCAAATTTTTGATGCAGATCTTTGTGGAATGTCAATTGTTATCTTCATACCAATTTTGGTGACTCTAGCTCGAAGTTTGTAAAAGGTGGGGAAAGGGGGGCTGGGGGCGGTAAGGGTGGGCGTGACATCCAAATTTGTGATGCAGATCTTTGTGGAATGTCAATTGCTATCTTCATACCAAATTTGGTGACTCTAGCTCGAAATTTGTAATAAGTGGGGAAAGGGGGCTGGGGGCGGTATGGGTGGGCGTGGCATCCAAATTTTTGATGCAGATCTTTGTGGAATGTCAATTGCTATCTATATACCAAATTTGGTGACTCTAGCTCGAAGTTTATAAAGGTGTGGAAAGGGGGCTGGGGGGCGGTAAGGGTGGGCGTGGCATCCAAATTTTTGATGCAGATCTTTTGTAAAATGTCAATTGCTATCTTCATACCAAATTTTGTGACTCTAGCTCGAAATATGTAATAAGTGGGGAAAGGGGGGCTGGGGGCGGTATGGGTGGGCGTGGCATCCAAATTTTGATGCAGATCTTTGTGGAATGTCAATTGCTATCTTCATACCAAATTTGGTGACTCTAGCTCAAAGTTTGTAAAAAGTGGGGAAAGGGGGGCGAAATGGAGGGCGTGGCTCCAAAACGTTGATGCAAATTTGTTGGGGGTAGTTGCCAGCTATCTTCCTACCAAATTTGGTGGCTCTAGCTCCACAACTCTGGAAGATACACGCATTCCCGTTTTTGACGAAGCTTTGGGGTGGATGGGGGTGGCTAGGGCAGTATTGGTGGGCGTGGCATCCAATCTTTTGATGCAGTTTTTGAGGGGTCATCATCGCCTGTCCTGGCACCAAATTTGGTGGCTATAGCTCAAAAACTGTGGGAGATATAGGCTTTTTTTGACTTTAAAATTCGGGTGGGCTGGTGGCGGAATGGGGGGGGCGTGGCTCCAAAATTTTTGATGCAGCTTTTTGGGGGTGCTTTGTAGCTATCTTCTTACCAAATTTGGTACTTCTAGCTGTAAGGATGTGCGAAATATGTGGATTTATCGGTTTTGAGTTATCGAATTTATCGATTTGCCAGCCCCCAGTTATCGTAGAACCCCCATCTTGACACTTTAATTTACTATCCCATAGATAAAGAGATTTGGAAAGTTTCAAGTCTCTAGCTTGAAGGGTGTGGAAAAAAGTTGCGTTCATACAGACGGACAGACGGACAGACGGACAGACACCATGACGGACATTGCACAAACTCAATATACTCTTTACCTTCGGTATCGAGTATAAAAAACGAGTCTTCACAGTTGCAAGCTTTAACAAATTTAACGAATAAAGAAAGAACGAATGACAACGTTGCGTGTGAAAACCCCTAATAATAGACCAATTTTTTAACTTCCTGCGTTTGAAAATTATTGATTTGACGTGAAGAACTTTAAAAATTTGGCATCTCCAATAGCTTCTGGGCTTTAAATTATG
>JAEIGR010000169.1:0-118588 GCA_018904305.1 Scaptomyza montana
CCACACTGCGATAGTGGCTAGTATCGACATCAAAATTCCAGAGAGTGACAGGCTGATAGTCGTTGCTGTAAAATTCGCCGTTTTCAGCATCTCCAGTTTTCTCGTATTGTTGATGTTTATTTCTTTTAGCATTTGAAGGGACAATACTTCCTCGATGCTGGTTTTATCTGCTAACATACGCTTCTGCGTAGATTGATTCTTTAGCTTCGTATTCATCTTCGTCGTACGATAAGAATCGTAGAATTTTGGAATTGAATTAGATAAGTCCCTTGCAGTTCCATTTCGTCTTGGTCTATTCGAATTTTTCCTCGTAGTTGTTCAAAAGTATCGTGCCGGCGACTATTTCCTCATGATCTGGGATGTGTTGGCTGTTTATGGTTTTACATTGTGGTTTGCGGTTTTGTAGACGTGGAGTTATACAGGTGTTGTTACTTAAGTTTAAAATGTTATTTCTATTACAAATGGTTTTATCGCTATGTGTTTCATACCTTTCTATTTGGGCGTATACAGTTTTGTTGCACGTTATAATTTTTTCATATATAATTTCATTTATGGTGCTACTTTTTTTGACAGGTTTTATTATCATTGATAAGCAGGGTTCTTTTCCGATTAAAGGTATCTTTATCATGTAGAGTAAATTTTTGCCATTTGTGGTTATTTTTTTTTTTGAAAATTCTAATAGTTCTTCTACATTGATGAACATTCCTTCCTCGTTATCTAATATTTCTTCTACTTTAGTGACCTCTGCTTCTGATAGTAGTATGGAATTTACAGTATTAGTTTTTGCCCAGTTTAGTGCGTGGATTAAATTGGTTAGATCATCTTTTAAGGTTTGTAATTTGAATCTTAATATGGCTATTGCGTCTTCTCTTAATGTTTTATCATCTTGAGTGGATTTTATTATGGTATTGGTTATTTTACTTAATTCATTCATTCTATTGTTTAAAACTTTTTTAATAATTATTTGTCTATTGTTATTTTCTAGATGTTCGTTAATTTTTGCTGTTATAATCTCGTGATCATTTTTGTCCGGCGTGCCGGCCAACCACTTCCATGCTGTCCCTAATGCATCTATAGACCTAATCGCCCTTCTAGTATGCTTAAGTCTACGTAAATCGCTTTTTATTGTTTTGAGTTCGTATTCTAAGAATGGGTACAGCTGGTGGGAACGGCTCACATTTCGTACAACCTCTTCAAGTTTCCAAGTGGCGTTTGCATACTCCTCCATGTTAAAAACATGAATGATTCTGAATTCGCTATTCTGAACTTCTGCAATTCCTGTTTTTATTGGAATTAACTGCGAGTGCGAATAATCAAGAACTATTGCCAACCCATGGCATAATGGCAAGAAAAACCTGTGAATGGATATTATGGTTTTATATATTTTTGTGAACTATTTTACCTGATTGAGTTTTTACTGTTGTGTTTTGGTCTATTGAAACTATTTCTTTTTTATATTTCGATGTTAATTTCGAACCCAGCCTTTTATCTACTCTAACGTAGATAATTTCTCCTTCTTTATATTTCCTTATTGGCTTTCTCTTTTGGTTATGGTATGTCAAATCTTCATTCTGTTTTTCGCTAATTTTTATACTGGTTTGTTCTCTAGTTGCTTTCAATTTTTGTGGATCTGATATTATTTGATTTCCGAAAAATATTTTTATGGGTTTTTTCTTGGTGCTGGAGTGAATTGTCTGGTTATATTCTTGTACGGATTTAAATATTAAATCTTCGAAACTAGCGGGGTCGTCGTCTTTTTTGAGGCATCTCATTATCTCAGTCATTGTCGAGTGAAATCTCTCTACTTGCCCGTTGCTTGTGGAAGCATAGGGGGTGTCGTATAGACTGTAGCTTTTAACTGATCGTTCAACAAGAATTTGATTGCTGCTGAGTTCATTGCCTTTTCATTGTCCATAACGACTGATTGTGGCATTCCGAACGCTATCATGATTTCCCTGAGGGGAACTTTTAAATCTTCTGATGCTTTTGATTTTACTATTTTTATTTGCGCGTACTTTGAAAATTTGTCTATCGCAGTGAGAACAATTTTTCTTTCTGTAGTATACAAATCTATGTGTACGATTTGACCAGGGTATGTGGGGATTGGAGTTTTTGAATTTCTCCTTGTTGTGGGTGCCTATCGTATTTCGCTAACTTACAGGTTTCGCACTGGTTGGCTATTGGAGTTTTTTTTTTATTAAACCGGGGAAAAAAGAATTTATTTAATATTTGGATCTTAATTTCTGTTGTCTGGTTCCTGTTGCTCTAATATGTTCCTTTGTGATTATTTCATTTTGTTCTCCTTCTAACGGTACGTCCGTTACGTATTTCTGGGTATACCTCACTTTGTAATTATTAAAGTGAGTGGGGAATATATTTTGTATCTTTCCCATTATATTCTCGGAAGTGAGTAATCCATTAATTAGTTTTGGATCTAATCTTTCCTTAAGTATTTTTTTAACTCGGACTCTGAATAGTTCTTTTTTTTTATAGTGTGCCTGTGATATTGTGGGAAGGGTATTTCAAATTTGTATGACTCTTCACCTGATGTTAATAGGAAAATTTGGTTCTTAAAAACATTGATTGGTACCTCCATGACTGGTATTAAATTATGTGATGAACTGTCATCACTATGAATTGATGTGGTTGTGCTGTTTATTTGCGGGTCTGTGGGGTTTCTTGAGAGGGCTTATAGTGGAGTTCATGATTGTACTCTTCGAGGTAGCTTTTCCACCTTTTAAGTTTACCGTTATGGTTTTTGTTGCTTAGGGCAAATGTCAAAGGTTGATGGTCGGTATAGATATCACTTTAGAGGTACCGTAAAGGTACATGCGTAGGCTATGTAGTGCCCATACTATTGCCAACATTTCTTTTTCGTTAGTGGCATAGTTTTCTTCGGTTTTTGTAAGCGAACGCGAAATGAAAGTGATTGGTCTCCCGTTCTTTTCCAGAACTGCGCCAATAGCGTAATTCGAAGCGTCCGTAGTGAGGTGGAACTCTTTCTTGAAATCGGGATAAGCGAGTATTACGTCTTTTGAAACTAGTGTGTTTTTTATCTTTTGGAAGGCTTCTAGAGCATTTTGGTCTAGAGAAACTTCAATTTTACTGGAAACGTTTTTCGAGAGTCGGCCATTCTCTCCCCTGAGTAGGTTGGTAAGTGGTTTCGCTATCTTAGCGTAATCGCAAATAAAACGTCTGTAGTAGCTACCTAAGCCTAAGAAGGCTCTCAAATCTCTTAGTGTTTTAGGTACTGGGAATTGTTGCATGGCTTTTACTTTTTCGACGTTAGTTTTTACGCCATCGGCCGAAATTGTAAAGCCTAGAAAATCGACTTCGGTTCTAAAGAACTCGCATTTGTCGATTTGAATTTTCATATTGGCCTTGGAAAGGGTAGAGAATATCTTCTCTAGGTTTTCCGCATGTTCTTTTTCTGATTTACCGAAAACTATAATGTCATGTAATGTCATATGTAGACGTAACATCTCTTACTAACATGGTCTCTTAGGATGTCATCTAGTGCTCTTTGATATATTGATGGGGAGTTCTTTAGTCCGAAAAGTAACCGTGTGAGCTCGAATTTCCTACCATTTACCGAAAAGGCTGTTTTCTCTATATCTTTTTCTTTAAGTGGAATCTGGTGAAACCCGTTTTTCAAGTCTGTAACGGAAAAATATTTGTTGTCACCCAATTGTGCTAAAATGTCTCCAATGTCTGGAATTGGGTATCGATCGGATATGGTTACTTTGTTTAATTTTCTGTAGTCTATAACTAATCTTTATTTCTTCTTTCCTGAAGCGTCTAGTTTTTTTGGCACCATCCACACAGGTGAGTTGTACGGTGACCGTGAAGGTCTTATTATGCCATCTTTTAGCAATTGTTCTATTTGTTTCTCTACTTCTGATTTTAACGAAGCAGGGTACTGATAATGTTTACTGTATATTGGTGTATCGGACGTGGTTCTTATTTCACCTGTTACTATTGTTGTATACGTTAGCTTTTCGTCGGGATCAGCGAATAACTCTGCATGCGTCTCGGTCATCCGATCCATGAGTTCTTTCTGTTTCTCCGACATATGGTCTGCTCTGACTTTTATATTATTAACGGCTTGAGTAGCCAGTTGCTTGATATTAATCTTATAATTTCCGTCTATTACCAGAACATCATTTCTGACATCGATTACAGCGTTAAGCTGTTTGAGGGTATCGTTACCCAATATACCATGAAAAGTTTTAATAGTCGGGAGAAGGAAAAATTTGATAGGGGTTTGATCACGTCCGAATAAACTAAGATAGGTATGATGAGAGATTTTTGTCTGTCCTCCGACAGAATTTGCAAAAAATGGTTTTTCGTTAAGTTTGGGTTTGTGCACTAATTTGGATTGGATATAATTTTGATTTGAACCTGTATCTATTAAAAATTTAAATGTTTTTCCGTCCCCCGTTTTGCAATTAAAATAGGGCAAGGAGGAACTGTTTAGTCTAAAAAATTAATGTCGGCTGTGTCTACTAATTCTGTTGGATATTATTGTTCGTTTTCATATGGTGAAGCTTCTGGTAAGTAATCCACTCCTGTTTGTTCTAGATATTCTAGATAAGCCTGTTCGTAGTCTTCTACTTGCGTATCATGCTCTTGCTCCTCTGTAACCGTTTCTGGTTCGCCTGTAGTTACATGAAATTGCCTCTGATATTTTTGGAGTGGTCCTGTCTGACCTTGAGGTGGGGGACGCTTTCCTGCTAAATCGTTATTTTGCATCCTATTCATGTAATTGAGGTGTCTTGATCGAACAGAATGATCAATGTCCATAGGCTCCGGTTTGGATTCTGGTTTTGGAGCGAATAGCCTAGGGGGCGCAGCATACGTTTGGCCTTGAGTAGGCAATTGCTGTTGGTAAGCAAATTGCGGATGTATGGGTCTGGTAATTGGTTTGTTTTGGAAAGGACCTGCCATTGGCACCTGATGTTGGTATGTAACGGGTCGTGGGGTAGGTAGAGTCTAGGGTCGGAATTCCTCCACTGGTTTGTACTCTGTAAGGGCTTTTGTCCCAGGACTCTCATCATTGTCTGCCTAGGTGGCAAGGGTGGAGGCTGTTGTCTTATTTTGGGCACAAAAGAATTTCTTTGTTCTTGATTTTCAACCAGACTACACAAATGAAGTGCATGGCTTAGATCTCTTGGTTCTTTGATTGCTAAAAGACGTGGTAGATCTCCATTTAAACAGCGTACAAACGTATCTAAAGCTTTGCCTCGGTAGTTATCGGTCAAAGCCCTAATAGTTTCTGGGGATTCTTCTTGTGCACCTATCTGATTTAGTATTACACATAACTGGTGGTAGACAGCTTGATAAAATTCGTTTATTGTCAATCGATTTTGAGTTAGAGAAAACATCTGATATTCAAGAGTTTTTAAGTCTCGTTTATCAGCGTAGTGTGCAGTCAAACATTTGGAAATAGCTTTCCAATTCATTGGGGTGTTGTATGATTCTAAGACTGCATCAGCTTCGCCAACCACTTTGTTGCGTACGGATAAAGTTATCAAATAATATTTGTATGACTGTTCTTGCACTTCATAGATACTCATAATACGTTCAACATTTTTTTTCCATGAGTTAAACGTTGTTCTATCTCCAGAGAATTCTCTGATAAGCCTTGCTATTTCTGGTAATTTTTCTTGATCTTCGCCTGCTCTAGGTCTCACGAATGGAATGTCATGTAGATTCTCGTGCCCAAAGTTTGGGTTATTTACGTTACTTTGAAGAGTTTCTCTTATCATATTCATTATCACTGTTCTTAGTTCTGGGCTTGTTACCGGTGTACTGGTACCTGGTTGCCTATTTGTTGCTTGGCTCGTGCCACCTTCGATACCGAGGTTTGCCATGGCATTTACTATATCGTCTGGCATGTTATTGACAAAACTACGGAATGAGATAATGATTTAAATTAAGCGGACCACAATAATTTGAAAAGATTATTTTTTATGTGAAAATCTTTTAGCAGCAATTATCAACGCAAAAATTTATTGATTATGAAAATTTAAATTTTAACTTAATAAATTTTTATCTAACTTTTACCTTAATTATAAGTATTTTTGAATTTATTTGTTTTATTTTAAATAGTCATTTACTTTTAAGTAGCTCGAAAATAATTTTAATTTTTCACGGATTCTTTAACTCTTTACTTAATATGATTGTAGAAAATGTTTCACTTAATTTTAGTTTCTTGTAATTTTGTATTATTTTATTTTTTTTCTTCTTATATTTCTAAATTGATTAACTTCTTTGTTTTTCGTTTTTTCTTCTTAATAAATCACTTAAACACTAAGCTTACAGAATATAAAACATCCGGCGAATCTCCCACTTGCGTGCGTGGTGGTCTGCGAACTAGTACAAAAGAACCGTCGACGGTAAACGGCCGGTTATGCCTTTCGAATAGAATCGCGAAAGAGGATTAGCTCTATTTATATCGCACTCGCGTTGTGGCTCTTTGAGGCACTTTTGCGGGGTACACTGTGTGGCAATAAGGCACTGGTACGCGCCACGATATCCTACGATAGGATATAAACCGGTCCCTGCTCGGGCGCCAATTAACAAAAACTTTAGTATTTGTTTAATAAAAAAAACTTGTGCTTTATTGTAGTGCAGATTTAGAACTAAAGTTATGACAATTATATCTTATGCTAGAAACCGCTGGCTGAAGTTCTTCTGTTTGTCGCCGCTGCCTCTGCTGCCGCTGCTGCTGCCGCCGCTGCTGCTGCCGCCGCTGCTACTGCTGTCGCTGTAGCTGTTTTCGTTGTAGCGTTGGGTGTCCGGTGACCAGCTTGAGTCCCACGGTGGTGTTCGTTGTATGGCGCGTCGGTCGTTGGTCCCATGCAGGTGTCTGCAGGAATCTGCTGACACAGCGCACGTGGCGGATGTCGTTCACGCGCTGCTGTCGTGGCTTATCACTTAGCGGAGTGCAATTTGGGTGCACTTGCGCTGTCGCTGCTGAGGCATTTTGGTATTTGTAAGATTTGTCGTTAACTCGTATGTACATACAGACCCTACACCGGCACATACAATTTACTGCAATGAACAAATGTATCAAGAGAGAGATCTCAGTTTGAGTGTGATTGACGTGTTTTATTTAAGCTCCGAACAACTTATTAATTTTGCGCCGTTTATCAGGCTTTTTATTTATTTTTTGCAGTCTACTGTTCGTAAAACATAGGCTTACCTAAGCTGTGCAAAGTGATTATTGTTGTGCGTCGTTTAATTTGCTAATTTTTATACTCGATACCGAAGGTAAAGAGTATATTGAGTTTGTGCAATGTCCGTCATGGTGTCCGTCCGTCTGTCCGTCTGTATGTGTCCAATTTTTTTCCACACCCTTCAAGCTAGAGACTTGAAACTTTCCAAATCTCTTTATCTATGGGATAGTAAATTAAACTGTCAAGATGGGGGTTCTAGGATAGCTGGGGGGCTGACAAATCGATAAATTCGATAACTCAAAACCGATAAATCCACATATTTCGCACATCCTTACAGCTAGAACTACCAAATTTGGTAAGAAGATAGCTACTAGCAACTTCCAAAAAACTGCATCAAAGTTTTGGAGCCACGACCCCCATTCCGCCCCCAGCCCCCCGCGTTTTAAAGTCAAAAAAGCCTATATCTCCCACAGTTTTTCAGCTAAAGCCACCAAATTTGGTGCCAAGATTGGTGATGATGACCCCTCAAAAACTGCATCAAAAGATTGGATGCCACGCCTACCAATACTGCCCTATTCGCCCGCATCAACCCCAACGCTTCGTCAAAAACGGGAATGCGTGTATCTTCCAGAGTTGTGGAGCTAGAGCCTCCAAATTTGGTGGGAAGATAGCTGGCAACGACCCCCAAAAAACTGCATCAAAGTTTTGGAGCCACGCCCACCCATTACGCCCCCAGCCCCCCCGCATTTTGAAATCAGAAATGGCTATATCTCCCACAGTTTTTAAGCTAGAGACACCAAATTTGGTGCCAAGATAGGTGATGATGACCACCTGAAAGCTGCATCAAAAGTTTGGATGCCACGCCCACCAATACTGCCCTAGCCGACCCCATCCACCCCAACGCTTCGTCAAAAACGGGAATGCGTGTATCTTCCAGAGTTGTGGAGCTAGAGCCACCAAATTTGGTAGGAAGATAGCTGGTTAATCCGACACCATAAATTATCTTGTACCGTCTGCCCAGCATGACTTCTTAGAAGAAATGCTTGATCTTCCATTGTTTCGATCTTGTATTTATTAACAACTACTGTATTGCCAATGTATCTAGGTCATCCCCTCTGTCTGTCCCTGAGGATTCATATCATCCTACTTTAGAAGTTACATTGTCTGTTAGCAATCCTGTTATGTCTTCTCCTCCAGTGTTTAACCTGCCTCGCCGTTGCTTTCGCAAAGGAAATTACTCATTATTAAATCAACGTATTCTGGCATCTGATTGGTCTTATATATATGATTCGGTTGATATAAATATTGCCCTAAAATCTTTTTATAGCACCTTAAATTCTATATTGGACGAATGTATCCCTTACTCTGCTCCGTTGTCCGTTTCTTCTAAGCCCCCTTGGTTCACTCCAAGACTATCAACTTTACAAAATAATATATCTAAATATTATAAAAAATTTAGCAGGTCTGGCTTGAGTGCTGACTTGTCTAAATACATTATAGCCAAATCAAACTTTCTTCTCCTGAATTCACAGTGCTATGAGAATTACCTTATTTGTTGCAAACGGCAATTTACGCAAAATCCCAAAAAATTTTATAGTTTTGTCAATTTTAAGCGTAAATCTTCCACTTTACCGTCATCTTTCATGTTTGGGATGGATAAATCTAGCATCGATAGCGAATCCGCTAATATTTTTGCCAATTTCTTCCAATCAACTTACTCTTCTGCATCCCCTATTAACATACCTTACCCTTATAGTATTGCTTCTACAAATTATATTCCTGTTCCTACCATCTCTCAGTCCACTCTGCTATCAGCTTTAAATTCGTTAAAATCTTCTTACTCTCCTGGACCTGACAATATACCTAGTTGTCTTCTTAAAGAGTGCAGTGCTTCTCTTCTTCGCCCATTGCTTAAGCTTTTTAATCTCTCCCTTGAATCTTCTGTCTTTCCATCTCTTTGGAAAGAATCTTTTATAATCCCTCTTCACAAAAAAGGTGGGAAGTCCAATATTGAAAATTATAGGGGCATTGCAAAATTGTCCGCTTTCCCTAAATTATTTGAAAAAATTATCACTTCATCTCTGCAACATTTCTGCAAATCAGTCTTATCCCCTGCTCAACATGGCTTCGTAAAAAATCGGTCAACCATGACCAATCTATTAGAATTCACAACTTTAGTAAATGATGCTTTCCTCTCGAAAATGCAAACTGACGTCATTTACACAGACTTCAGTAAAGCTTTCGACACTGTACACCATGACCTATTACTTCTCAAGCTTGTCCGTATTGGTTTCCCTCCCTCACTTATATCTTGGATTTCTTCTTATTTAAAGGGTCGGACACAAAGAGTACTCCTAAGATTGGCTACCTCGAAACAAGTTCATGTTACTTCTGGAGTACCTCAGGGTAGTCATCTTGGTCCTTTACTCTTCACTCTTTTTATAAATGATCTTCCCTCTGTTTTATCTCATTCTCGCATTCTCATGTACGCAGACGATGTGAAGCTTATTTTCTCCTACTGTAGTTCTCTAAATCATACTTGCTTACAAGATGATTTAAATTCAATGCATCTTTGGTGTAAGACTAATCAGTTGCTTCTCAATTGTTCTAAATGTATGTTTATGACTTTCAGCCGAAATAACCCCTTCATTACCAACTACTTAATTGACAGTACCCCGTTGCAACGTATTTTTACAGTCAAGGACCTTGGTGTTCTTTTTGACTCCAAACTCTCATTCGGCCTTCATATTTCTACTATTGTTAATGAGGCCAAAGGTGTTCTTGGTTTCATTAAACGTTGGTCTAAAGAGTTTAACGATCCTTACGTTACGAAAACTCTGTACACTTCCCTTGTTCGCCCTATCCTAGAGTACTGCTCTTGTATATGGAGCCCCCAGTATAGAAATAACCAGGATCCTATCGAATCTATTCAGAAGCAGTTTTTGCTTTTTGCCTTACGAGGCTTGCCTTCATATTCCAGTAGGCTTCTTCTCCTTAACCTCCCGTCGTTGAACAATCGTAGGATAGTCCTTGGTGTTGCCTTCCTGCACAAGTTGATTAATGGTGATATAGATTCTTCTTTTCTGTTAGGTCATCTCCATTTCTCTATTCCCTCCAGACCTACTAGAAACTTTCAGACAACAGAAACAGATTACGCTATGCACAGTCCATTTCGTGTTTTATGCGTCCAATTTAATAATCTATACCACGTGTTCTCTAATGAGACCTCTCTCTTTAATCAAATCATTGCTTTTAGTTTATCTTCGGGAAGTTAATGACCGCTCTCAGCTATGAAACGGGGCTGAGCCAGCTGGACTGGCTAAATTCCTTTCTTTCATCGGGTCATACATATATAAATATTTTTTATTCTATTTTATTTTTTTTTATTATTATTATTATTTTTTTTTTTTTTTTTTAACATTTATTTTTAGTTTTCACATTTAAGTTTTTCTTTTCTATTTTCTACTAACATCTCTGTTTTAAGTATAGAGTCTATAATATCACTGACATTTTTGGCTGTGGAAAGGGGCATAGCTGGCCGGACTGGCAAATAAAACACCCCCATCGGTCGGTGATGTTATTAAACATTTTTGTTCTCAGCCTAGGCTTTTTACTACTACTATTTTATTGTAACTTACTCTAGAATTGTCAACAACTTTCAATAAATAAATAAATATCTGAATGTATGCCTATTTACATGTGAACTGATTATGTACCAATAAGCACTTTCTCACAAACCAATGTACCACACACATTAGATTTATTATATTTTAATTTTTTGTTGAGACACTATTAAAACACACCGAACTTTAAATGCCTATAAGACGTGCAAGAAGTACTAAATGCACCAAGCAGAAATCTTCTCACAGTTCGATAGGCAGATGCTGCCGTCGCCGTATGCGCCTCCAGCTATCCGTCTCTTTTATATTTGCAGTGCTCCAGTAGCGAGCTCTACATCAGCTTCAAAATTAAGCTGCAATCGGGTGAGAACTTTATCCAAAAGTACCTGCTCGGGCGCCAAATGTTTTCGCCACTGCCTGGCCGCGTGCGGATCGTGTATTTCTCGCCAACACGTCCAGCTCAGTCGAAAAGTAATTTATTCTGATTCTTCTTCTTCTTTTTATGCTAGGGCTACTTGTCCATTCAATATTTATTCATTACATCGATAAATCGATATTCATAGCGTTGTAACTATGTAGCTTAACTACTTCCTATCTGTTATACAAATTCCGTTAACATTTCAACTGCTCAATTCAACTTAAATATCAAAAAATATAATAAAATAACAAAAGGCGCTACTTCGGCGCCAACAAAGTTCAAAAATATTCCACAAAGAATGGTCATAAAATATAAGAAAAATGAAGAACAAGAACCGACAAACGATCAATAAAATAAAATTATAATAGACACAGACACCAAAATGCATGGTTGAATTATAATTCAACCATGCTAAAATATACCCAACACTAACAGCTTGAGGACAAGCCATTTTCTATGGGATGGGGAAGTGACATATTCAGTTCTTGCAGAACTTCTATGCCAACCTCCACCCACATAAAATACCAAGAACAATGCAGAAGCATTGTCCACTTGAGTAAACATACGTATAATCTTAAGCACTCACATTTATATATGATTTTGGCTTCTTTTAATAGAACCATAGATAATTAAGTCACACTCAGCTTAAGCACGTACATCTGGCGAACAGAATAAACAACACTACAACTTTGCACCCTAAAAAATAACAAAGAAAAACAAAGCCATTAAAATCGATCACGCCACTTTAAGAATTAGATGAGCAAAGTCCAATGTAATTTGATCCTTGAGCGAAACCCCAGTTTACGACTCCTCAGAATAAATCCACTCCAGAGAGTTGAGCATTAATAATTTAAACAAAGGAATACGTCGCAGAACGAGGTTTCTTCAAAAACCAAAACGCTAGCATAAGTTGAGTTCTATTTAACATGTTTAACTGTAAAGACGCGTCCAATAAAGATATTTTATATTTGTTTTAAATAAACGCGACTCCAACGATTTAATTATATAAGTACTAGTTGGAGAAATATTAAAAGTACAAAAGTGAAGAAAACCAGGTGACTTTCATGTAAGTGCGTGTCACAAGAGTGTTCCCCTCCCCCCTCTCCTTAGTAGCGGCGTGTCGTTTGAACTGTCAAAGACACGTGTTCTGAGCGTTCTCTGCACATGTTTGGGAGCTGTCCGGCATAGCGCGGGCACTGCAATGGTTGACAACGCGCATTCCGAGGTTTTCTCTGTGCGCTTTGGAATATCATGCATGTGTTTTGCAATCTTTTAGTGTTATTGTTTTCCCCAGAGTGTTCAAAGGCGTGTAGTATGTGTTCCGAGCGTTCTCTGCAAGAATTGGCAAGCGCATTTCGAGGGTTTCTCTGTGCGTTTTGGCAAATCTTGCACGTGTCTTGCAACTTTTCAACGGCATTATTTCTCTAGGGTGGGTGAAGGCGTGCGGTACGGCCATAGAACGTGTTCCGAACGTTCTCTGCACGTTTTGTGGTTATCCGGCATTGCTCGGGCACCACAAGAGTCAGCATAACGTGTTCCGAGGGTTTCTCTGCACGTTATTGATGGGTCTTGTGGGCGTCCTAACGCCTCCTTTTTTTTGCACATCTTGAGCTTTTTCTCGATGTGCGTGGGCCTGTTTTAGTAGGGGTTGCCAAAATATTCTCTGAGTCTCGTTATTTTATAAATTTTATTGTAAAATGACTCTGGACTGGACTGAGTTTCTACCCCAGCCTTAGATCACTTCTTTACAATACATTTATGAATTTATTTATTTATTTATTTGATTAACATCCTAGTGCTACAAGTTCCAAGAAACTTAAATTAAAGGCACTAGTCACTAAAACAAAATTATTAATTAATTAATTAAAAGTAACAAAGCAAAGAAAAGAAAAAGAAGAAAACAGAGAGAAGTTATTTAAATTATACAAATAATTTAAACTATACACAATAGAAAAGAAGAAAATTGGAAGAACAGTCTTCCCCTTAAGCAGATTAGCATTTGTAAGCTTAGTTTGAGTGTTTATATATATATATATATATATATTATAATTATTTTAGTTAGATATTATTTTGTAAATGCAGCAGAAGGCTGCTTTTAAATTGTGGTGCGCTTCTAATTATCTTTAGGTCGTGTGGTAGGTTGTTTCACAGGCCAACAGTGTGTATAAAGTACTGGTGTTCAGAGACAGATAATCGATGACGTACAGTTGTTAAATTATTTGTCCGGCGTGAAGTTGCAAAAATCAATCTATTATAAAGATACCTGGGCTCTTTTGTATATATAACTTTGTGTAACAATATTAATGCTCTTAGTTGAATCCAGTTTTTCAAGCTAAGGTTATATATTTTGAATGCAACATGGTTTCTTCTTCCTAAATTAAACACATAACGCGTAATACTATTGAAGACAACATTGAGCCTGTACTTACTATCAGCGTCAGGGTTTGAAAAAATTTCTACTCCATAAAAGAGAGTTAGTATAAGGTAGGTCTTAGCAACAATGAGTTTAATATTAATTGGCAAGAGATGCTGTGTCAGGTATAGAGTTCTTAAGGCTGCATAAGTTCTACCTATAGATTTAATTATGTGGTCACTCCAAGTCAGAGTCTTATTGAACATTATGCCTAGGTTAGCAACCCTGTCTACGTAGTCAATAGAATTATGGTAAATTTTAATTTTTCCTAAGTCTAGGGTGTCTATGGACTTTTTGTATATTACTTTACACTTAGTTTTGGACGTGTTTATACCAAGGCCATTACTTCGTGACCACTCGCTCACCTTGACCAATTCTCTATTAGTTACACTTACACATTCATCAATTCTGGACAATGGACTACAGCAATACAACTGCACATCATCAGCATACATACGGACATTACATTCAGAAAAGAAATTGGGCAAATCATTAACATAACACGAGTATAGTAACGGCCCAAGAACTGATCCTTGTGGCACTCCACTGCTCAGAGACAGAAATGACGACGAATTGACGGTGTGACAACAGATTGAAGACGATTTACTAGGTATGAGCGTAATAAGGAATCGGCTGTGGCTGTGAAACTATATAACTTCTTCATTTTAGTGCATAGTATGTCATGGTTGACAGTATCAAAAGCTTTGTTATAGTCAAGCAGTGTCAAGAACGTTACATTGCCATCATCCATGCTTCTACGTATATCCTCAACAATATTAAGGATTGCTGTAGTGCAGCTTCTGTTTTTCCTAAAACCGGATTGGTCATTGCTGAGAAGACTGTTGGTAACCATATATTCATTTATTTGGTTAGCTAGTAAACTTTCAAACACTTTGGATAGAAAAGGTAGAACTGAGATTGGTCTGAAATCTCCATTGCCCTTTGGGACATTTTGATTTATATCATCCAGTCCAACTGCATTTGATTTGACATTTAACATATATTTCCCACTCCAATTTCATTTATAATTCTCCATTTATCTTTTGACGAAATGGATTGTTGGAATTTCTGGGAATAGAGTCGCTTCTTACCATTATTAATCAATTTAACAACTGCACGTCGTAAACTTTTGAAGGTAACATACAAAAAGTCAGTCTTAAATCTCTTCCATTTGTTGTAGGCTTCGTTTCTTTTTAGTATAGCTCTTTTAACAAAATGTGTGAGCCAGGGCTTCGCACGAGGCTGTGCAAGTTTAGATTTCAATGGGACACAAGTATTATACAGATCTATTATTTTACCCTGCAGATATTCAACCTGATCGTCAGCTGTGGTCATGTTGTATATTAAGGTCCAGTCATATTTATTAAATTCGTCAAATAAAAAGTTCATATCTATATTTCTAAAGTCTCTTTATGTATATGTCAGGTCCAACTTATTAATACAAACATCGAACGACACAAAGACAAGATCATGTTTGGAGAAGCAAGGGACAGAAATTTGGTCATACATACGAGTTTTTAATGAATTACTAACAAAGATCAAATCCAAGAGTGTACTTCAAGTAGAAGTAAAATGGGTTGGATTAGTTGAATTGACTAAGTGTAATCCAAGTGATTCCAGATTGTTGGTGAGATCATTGTGGTACAACACATTGCTATTAAAATCTCCGAGGATCGCAATGTCAATATATGAAACAGACAGCTTATTTCAACAAAAATGAACTCCGTTGTACTTCCTTCTTCATGCTTACACATCAGCTTAGATAACAGCTTATTGTTAACAAAAATTGCCACGCCCCCTCCATGTCCAACACGATCTGCACGAAAAACAGTAAAACCTTCACATGAAACTAACAGATCACACATTTGAGTCATAAACCATGTCTCCGATACACACACTACATCAACATTTGACTTAACAAACATATATCTAAACTCATCCATCTTTCTGACTAAACTTTGAGCATTAATATGTGCAAATGTTAAGCCCATGGTGTTGCTTAGCTAGAATTCTAAGCATAACATTACTGTTCGCCATTGGATCAATCATATTATCCAAAATATAAGATGAGACCTAATTTTAGAAACGCACCAAGGAGAATTAAAGCTAATATCTAACTCACTAAAATGTAAATGTTAACTTATAAGAGTTTTTGGGATACAAAAATACTAAAAAAATACAGACTCGTGCATCCTTATTGGGAACGAAATAAGTTCCCCACAGATGAAGAGGCCAGGTCTGAAGAGCTAGTGTTGTCCGCCACGCCGATATTAGAAAGAGATAAAAGCTCTTCCATGCTCTTAATTCAAATGCACTCGCTCTCCCGCCTTGCCTGACGTACACCTGACCGCTGAGAAAGCTTTATGGTTTTTAAGCTTAAGCGCCTCTTTAAAAATTTGATAGTTGAGCTTTGACAGCTGCTCATTAATGTAACAGGGCGCTTGAGAGTTGAGTCCCAAGAGATTAAGAGTCAGTGGCATCTTAGAGCTCCGTCGGTGTGCTCCCGCGGCGCATAGTAGCGCCACTTTATCTTGGAAGCTGACAAACTTTACGATCACAATTGGATCTAAAACGAAATGTGTCGGGCCGCGCGGTTTTATTCTAAACACCTCACTTATTCTCGGCGGCGGGGAGGTGAGGTTGAGTGAGAAGAATAAGTTGTGCATAATGGTTTTCAAGTTTTCATTCTCACTCATTGGGATACCATAAATGCGAATATCTTTAGCAATTTTGGCATTCTCCTCTGCCAACTGCCGAGCTTCCAGCTTTGCTTCAAGATCAGACACATTTTCCCGCAGTACCTGAATGTTTTCATCCTCGAGATGCTGGACTCTCTTGGCTAGTAGCTCAAGCTCACCTGCAATGCCATTGAGCTTGGATTCGAACTCCTTCAAAATTCTCCCTTCAGTTTCACAAATGTTCATACTGATGAGCTTCGCCTGTTCAGAGAACCGTGCGTTGATCAGCTCAACCAACAGAGGAGAAAGTGCATCAGAGGTGCGGCCAGCAATATCAAAGGTCGACTCGCTTCGCACACGTTTCGCGGCTGTTTTCGACATTGCGTTCTCACTCACTCGCGATTATTCTTTTTGCTTATGCTTATGCAGATTTTTTATACTCTATACCGAAGGTAAAGAGTATATTGAGTTTGTGCAATGTCCGTCATGGTGTCTGTCCGTCTGTCCGTCTGTATGAACGCAACTTTTTTCCACACCCTTCAAGCTAGAGACTTGCAACTTTATAATTCTCTTTATCTATGGGATAGTAAATTAAAGTGTCAAGATGGGGGTTCTACGATAACTGGGCGGCTGGCAAATCGATAAATTCGATAACTCATAACCGATAAATCCACATATTTCGCACATCCTTACAGCTAGAACTACCAAATTTGGTAAGAAGATAGCTATTAGCAACCCCAAAAAACTGCATCAAAAATTTTGGAGCCACGCCCCCCCATTCCGCCCCCAGCTCCACCGCAAATTAACATCAGAAATGGCTATATCTCCCACAGTTTTTGAGCTATAGCCTCAAAATTTAGTGCCAAGATAGGTTATGATGACCCCCCAAAAACTGCATCAAAAGTTTGGATGCCACGCCCACAAATACTGCCCCCATCCACCCCAACGCTTCGTCAAAAACGGGAATGCATGTATCTTCCAGAGTTGAGGAGCTAGAGCCTCCAAATTTGGTAGGAAGATAGCAATTGACATCTCACATGGATCTGCATCAAACATTTGGATGCCACGCCCACCTATACCGCCGCAGCCCCCCTTTCCCCACATATTACAACTTTTAGCTAGAGTCACCAAATTTGGTATGAAGATAGCAATTGACATTCCACACAGATCTGCATAAAAAATTTGATGCCATGCCCACCCATACCGCCACAGCCATCCTTTCCCTACATTTTACAAACTTTGAGCTAGAGTCACCAAATTTGCAACGAAGACAGCTGGTGGCATCCCCATCTGCATTGGAGAATCTTTAAGGCAGCGTACACCCCTGCCGCATCCGAACCCCTTTGCAAACAGGCCTCTTTTTACCGGTTTTAATACTGGTATCGAGTATGCCGCAGTCGCTTGCGTCCGACTGCAACGTTTCTACTTGTTTGTGTTTTTTGTTTCGAGTGTTTCGGCTTACAGCTTATGAGAGTAACTCTCACAGATTGTTATTCTTGTTTTGATGTTTACTTTTGCCGCGCTAAGCCAGGAAAGAAGTTTCTTATACTTTTTCGTATTATTTATTTAAATATATGAAACAGACATGCTGTGAACCAATATGAAAAGTTTTTTTATTAGGGTTGCTTTAACCAATTTATATACGTAAAACAAGTAAGAAGGCTCTAGTCGGGACAGCCCGACTAGAAGATACCCTAAGCCCAGTTGCAAAAAATAAATTAAATTTATATAAGACTTTGGTATACTGACTTAACTTCAATCGATAAAATTCGATATCTCCAATGTTTCTTAACCGATTTGGACGAAATTTTCAGAAAAGATCTATCGTTACCCATTCTTTCAACCCTAATTTTTTTATTTTCCAAGTTCGATATTTTTTTGTAATCGATTCCATGTGTATACCGGAAACCAGTATAGTTATCGATAATTTGAAGCAAACTTGTTCTGCTCATGGTATAGGAGAACTTATATCCCAAATCTGAAGTCTCTAGCTCTTGTAGTCTCTGAGATCCACGCGTTCATACAGACGACAGAGGGACGGACAGACGGACATGGCTAAATCGACTCGGCTATTGATGCTGATCAAGAATATATATACCTTATAGGGTCGGAGATGCTTTCATTCTGCCTGTTACATACTTTTGCTCAAAACCATTATACCCTTATTTACCCATTTTATGGGTTAAGGGTATAATTAGTCGGAATAAGTGAAAATAACGCAGCGCACAAAAAAACACGTCTATTCGCTTCAAACGCTTGTATGTTTACGTTTGCAAAAAAAAGTTTTGCCAAGTATATACTCACTTTAATTTGCAGTTGAACTGACGCTGCTGTGCCTTACATAAAGAAAACATACGTACATGCATATATAAGTATATATATTAGCTTTTGCATATTCTGTGTCTACTAACAACAAACAGCTTGTTAATTTGATTACTCTCGCTTTTCAGCATCAGTCCTCTCCCGCTTTCGTACGGTATTATCCATCGTATTTGCGGTTGTATCTCTCACTCAAGCGCTCTTTTGATTTTTACCGTTGTATCGTGCTCATTGCATCGACACAAACATAAGTACATACCTGCACCCTACTTTGTTTTGGTAAAACCAGGGTGTCAAACCGAAACGAATTTCGGTTCCGGCTCTGGTCCGGACCGAAACGATCGTTTCAGTACAAGGTTCTGTTTTGGTTCTCATTTAAATAGGTTTCCGGTTCGGGTTCTGGTTCCAGTTTATATCGGTTCTCTACCGGTTCCGTACCGGTACACAACTTTTTTTTCATAAATTTATTACATATATACATTTTAAAGTCCTACTTGTTATATATTATTGGTATGACTTGTTAGCATAGAAACAGATGAACAAACAGACTGGCGGGCATGGCTTTTATAAGCCAGCTCTTGATCCTGATCAAGAATAAGATAAGTATATATATATATAAGTTAACACCCGGTTCCAGCAATGCTCTTCGGCCACCTCTTGCTGTGACCAACAACCATTGGCAACATTTCACAGAGTCAGCAAATTATAAACGTCACAACTCGGCTACTACATCGCACGCCGATGTATCGACACGATACAAAATGCCGGCCGACGGAGAGCCGACGAGAGCTTGCTTGGGAGCGAGTGGAAATCAGTTTAAGTTGAGCGGCCGAAACTGATACTTTAAAATTATAAAATAAACTGAATACTTAAAACGAAGTCTGGTTTTTACTTAAAAAGAATTAATCGCGACTACGTTTGAGATTGCAACATTGCAGGAATAGCATTAAGGTGGTATAAACATTCACGGTAGTCGTCCTGACTGCTTAACTGGCGCCCGAGGCAGGCCTCTCATAGAGAGATGGACACAATTTTTTAATAAAAAAATTAATTAATTAAAAATTACAGATAAAAAAATACAACCACAGGCTGTGTAAAAAATTAAAATAAGTGAAACAATTACCCGCCGCGGCGATCTGCTTGTACAGCTTATTCGCGGGCGCATTACAATTGTCTAAAATTCACAATTTTTAAACTTACAAGCTGTGTGTTAAATAAAAAAAGAGAGAGGAAAAAGGAGAGGTTAAGCAATTGCCTGACGCAGCGATTCGTTTGTACACGTCACAACTGATTCGCTGGCGCAACAAATTGTTTAAAGCTTCACATTTCCCCTTTCAAAGCCACAACGGTCACAGCGTAGACGAAAGCAACAACGAGAACGGCAAAAACAAAAATAACGAACGTCGACAAAAGCCACAACGGCGACAAGCCGAAATTGGCGAAAGCAACGAACAGTTTGCAATCGTTATCGTTGCGCCACGTCATTCTACTTTGACATATCGTTGTCGTTGCGCCACGTCATTCTACTTTGACATATCGTTGTCGTTGCGCCACGTCATCCTACTTTGAAATATCGTTGTCGTTGCGCGACGTCATTCTACTTTGACTCGTCGTTGTCGTTGCGAAAAGTCACTCTACTTTGACTCGTCGAAGTGTACAGACCGTTTAAAAATTTACGCATTACAATTGTCTTAAATTCAAGGTAATAAAAATAAAGTACATGGTGTGCAACTTATTCGCGAGCGAAATAAAATAATAATTAAAATTAAAATAAAAATATACAATTACACACTGCGGCAATTTGCCCACGCTCGTCGTGCGTCATTATTTGCGAGTGCTAAAATATTGTATTATTTAGAATAACAAAAAATAAAAATTTTAAACTCAATCAAAAACAACTACACACTACGGCAGTTTGTCCACGCTCGTCGTGTGGCATTATTTGCGGGTGCAAAAACGTTGTACATTTAAAAAAAAAAATAATAATGCAATAATAAGCAACCAATTACCCACCGCGGCAATTCGTTCGTTCATACTGTGCGACGTATTTGCGGGTGCAATGGATTGATATAATAAAAGGAAGATAAAACAAATACCCACCGCGGCAACTCACGCACTTTATGTGTAATATTTGCCGGTGCAAAAATTTTATTAAAAGGGAAGATAAAACATAACCGCAATGGTTCCATAATTAAGTATGGTGTGTGGCAATCTACTAGATACGCTTAGAAGTGTGGAATGCACTCAAAAAAAGCCGCTTAGTGGATTGTGTGTGCAACCGTACCATTAGTAGGCCAAAAGCCAAAAAGGACAACTACGGACCACCGCGCCCAGTTTCAAAAATATTAAAAAAAAAAAAAAAAAATAATAATAATAATAATAACAAGTGGAAACGTTGCAGTCGGACGCAACCGACTGCGGCATACTCGATACCAGTATTAAAACCGGTAAAAAAGAGGCCTGATTGCAAGGGGTACGGATGCGGCAGGGGTGTACGCTGCCTTAAAGATTCTCCGATGCAGATGGGGATGCCACCAGCTATATTCCTTCCGAAGATAGCAATTGACATCCCATATGGATTTGCAGCAAAACTTTGGATGCCACGCCCACATTTTCCGCCGCCAGCCTCCCGTTCCCCATTTTGTACAAATTTCGAGCT
This sequence comes from Scaptomyza montana, assembly GCA_018904305.1. Lineage (NCBI taxonomy): Eukaryota > Metazoa > Arthropoda > Insecta > Diptera > Drosophilidae > Scaptomyza > Scaptomyza montana. Next base: position 21,289 of record JAEIGR010000169.1, read on the forward strand.
AGATTCACCAAATTTGGTATGTAGATAGCAATTGACATTCCACACAGATCTGCATCAAAAATTTGGATGCCTCGCCCACCCATACCGCCCCCAGCCCTCCCTTTCCCCACTTTTTACAAACTTCGAGCTAGAGTCACCAAATTTGGTATGAAGATAGCAATTGACATTCCACATAGATCTGCATCAAAAATTTGGATGCCTCGCCCACCTATACCGCCCCCAGCCCCCATTTCACCACTTTTTACAAACTTCGAGCTAGAGTCACCAAATTTGGTATGAAGATAGCAATTGACATTTAACAAAGATCTGCAACAAAAATTTTGATGCCACGCCCACCCATACCGCCCCCAGCCCACCTTTCCCTACATTTTACAAATTTTGAGCTAGAGTCACCAAATTTACTATCCCATAGATAAAGAGAATTGGAAAGTTTCAAGTCTCTAGCTTGAAGTGTGTGGAAAAAATTTGCAATCATACGGACGGACAGACGGACAGACGGATAGACGGACAGACACCATGACGGACATTGCACAAAACCAATATACTCTTTACCTTCGGTATCGAGTATTAAAATAATAAGATTCTTGAAAAGCAGGCGAGTAAAGCGCACGGTGACAGCGCGGCCGACACAAAAATATTTTTTATTTTTTTCATTTATTCACCAAAAGTTCTAAAAAAAAAAAAAAAAAAATAAAAAAAACATTACTAACATTTATTTTTTCCCTTCCCAATAGAGCACTGCACGCAAAAATTTATCAACTAAATACAACAAATACAACAATCTACAACACATTGCTACACTAAAAAAAATTAGGAAGGGTAAGTGAAGCGTTTTCAATTGTTTTACCAAAAAGAGAAAGACCTCAAGTCTGATTTAAACAAGTAAAAAAAAAAAAAAAAAAAAGAACATGAAAAATAATTTAAACTTTTTCAAAATCTTTTAAACCAAAAGTAACTCCAAATAAACTCTAGCACTATGGAAGAAATTAAGGCAACCTTGAATAGATTTGAAGACTCTCTAAAAGCCTTGCTTAATCAGGTGATGGGGGTTAAGGAAGAAGTAAGGAAAATAAGTAATAGCCTCCTCGTTGTAGAGACCGATTACGAAGAGTGTAATCCGGTGGCTAGTCAACCTGCACCTTTGACGCACCCGCGTACGGAGTACGAGTTGAAAGAAACTTATACTCTGCCGGATTGCGTCAAGGAGCTCCAAACTTTCGAGGGCCAATCTGGACAATACATATCTTGGATCAATAGGGCGCAATCCATCCTGAGCGATTATGAAATCGTGAGGGTCAATAGTGTTGCATATTAGGCAAAAGATAAGGGGAAGTGCCGATATGGCACTCAGTTCGTATGGTGTGAAGGATGACGACTGGTTGGAGATAAAACGGGTATTAGCAGTTCACTATGCTGATAAGCGTGACGTCCGTACTCTGGAGTACCAATTGAGTCAGCTGACGCAGGGCACTAAGGCATTGGAGGAATATTACATGGAAGTAAATAACCTTTTTTCTTTAATTGTAAACAAGCTAAAGGAGGGATCTGACGCTCCCAATGTGGTCGACGCGTTGACAGAGACCTATAGGGATAAGGCATTGGATGTCTTCATAAGAGGACTTGATGGCGATTTCTCAAAGCTGTTAGTCATTCGCGGCCGTAAGAATCTGCCAGAGGCGTATTCTTTTTGTCTGGAACTACAGAACGTCTCATTCAGGGGAAATTTGCAACAATCAACAAATGTGGGAAAATTTACACAACCTTCCTCACAGCCAAACCGGTGGGCTAACTCCCCCCGATTCCAGACCTTTCAAAAATCACCAGTACCGTTCCCACATCATAGCGGCTGTACTGTCAGAAACCAACGGGGTTTCCAAAGATTCCAGGGGCCTCGACCTGCCATAAAAATGGAATCCAACAGGTCAGGGCAATCCTTCCAACCCAGATATAATGCACATCAAGGCGATGCTGGGGTCAAGCGAAGACCAAGCGCCTCTTCTACTTTGAACCCATTCAGAAAGGTGCAAAAATTGTACCACGTGTCAACGGCCCTGCCTTCTCAGACTTCCGTCTCAAATGAGACCACTCAGGTTCAAAACCACGAAAACTTCTATGAGAACGTGTCTCATGAAAATATAAGTAGCGAACAAGGAGGCTCAGTGCAAGAGGGAACCTTAGAAGATACTCTACAAGAGTTTGAAGGGGAGACAAATTTTATGACCGACGCCTCTCTAGTGTACCATACTTAGAGTATGAAACTAAAGAAGGGGCTAAGTTGCAATTCTTAGTAGATACCGGCGCATGTAAAAACTTCATTAGCCCCAAAATAGCCGTCGGTTGTACCCAGTTACCCAGTCCTTTTTTTGTTCAATCCGCCACAGGTTTTGTAAGAATTACACACCGGCTTGTGGGCCAATTTTTCAAACATGCTGGTAATGATACAGCTCTTAAATTTTTCGTACTCCCTGGCTTGAGTTCTTTTGACGGTATTATTGGGGACGATACCCTCAAGGAATTAAAAGCTTTAATCGATAGAGAAAATAATCTTTTAGCAATAGCCCCAGGAATCAAGTTGCCTTTGTTAGCTAAAAATTCTTTAAACATTCACCCATTGGTTAAGACTGATCACTCTGAACGTATAAATTCAACCTTAAATGCACTAATCGAAGAATTTTCAGAAATTTTTAAACCAATTTCGCTGGGTTAAACAGTAGACACTGCTGTTAGGGCAGATATTCGCACTAGAACCCAAGACCCCATATATACGAAAAGTTATCCTTACCCTGCCAATATGAGAAAAGTAGTAGAGGTACAAGTAGCGGAACTCCTTCGCGAAGGTATAATCCGACCTTCTAGAAGCCCTTATAATTCTCCGCTATGGATAGTGCCAAAAAAACCCAAACCAAATGGTGAAAAACAGTACAGATTAGTCATTGATTTCAAGCGGTTAAACGCTGTCACTATATCCGACACTTACCCAATTCCTGATATTAATTCTACCTTGGCAAGCCTTGGCGACGCCAAATATTTCACCACCCTCGATTTGACATCGGGGTTTTACCAAATTCGTATGAAAGAACACGACATCCCCAAGACCGCATTTTCCACTTTGAACGGAAAATACGAGTTCTTGCGTCTTCCGTTCGGATTAAAAAACGCTCCATCAATCTTCCAGCGCATGATTGACGATGTGCTAAGGGAACATATCGGGAAAATCTGTTACGTATACATTGACGACATAATTGTTTTCAGCAAGGATTATGATAGTCATTGGACTAACCTTCGGCTGGTCTTCGAGAGTCTTCGAAAAGGGAATCTTCAAGTTAACTTGGAGAAGACCCATTTCCTGTCCACGCAGGTAGAATTCCTGGGTTATATTGTCACAGGGGAGGGGATTATGGCAAATGAAAACAAAGTAGAGGCCATTAAAAAAATGGAACCTCCTAGCAATGTTTAGGAGTTGAAGAGATTTTTAGGCATGACTTCTTATTACAGGAAATTTATACAGGACTATGCAAATGTTGCCAAACCCCTAACAAATTTAACAAGGGGTAAATACGCTAAAATCAAATCGTCCCAGTCTGCCAAAGTTCCTATTGAATTAGATGAAAAAGCCTTACAGGCTTTCAACGACTTAAAGACCATCCTTTCCTCGTCTGAGGTGTTAGCTTTTCCAAATTTTAGTATTCCTTTCCATTTAACGACAGATGCGTCAAATTACGCAATCGGCGCAGTTCTTTTGCAAGTCGACGAGAAAAAGATCGGCCAATAGCTTACATTTCCCGTTCTTTGAATAAATCCGAAGAAAATTATGCCACAATCGAGAAAGAAATGCTCGCAATAGTGTGGGCGTTAGATAATCTTCGTTCTTATTTGTATGGCGCGGCGTCAATCAAAATTTACACGGATCATCAGCCTCTAACGTTCGCGCTAGGTAACAGGAATTTTAATGCCAAACTGAAGCGATGGAAGTCCCGAATAGAGGAATATAACTGCGAATTATTATATAAACCAGGGAAATCCAACGTGGTTGCTGACGCTCTTTCACGCATCACGACGCAGGTTAATTACTTGGGTTCCGACACAGCAACCGCTTCCGAATCTGGCTCACTATCCATAGTGCGCTTAAAGACGCTTCACAATTGATTCCTCATGTGGAAATCCCTATAAACGTGTTTCGGAATCAATTAATATTCGACCAGAGTCGCTCAGAATACTTATGCGAGCACCCGCACGCAGGGTTTGTGCGACACTTTATTCCCATAAACCAGCGAGAGCTATCGAACTTAACTACTTCTTTACAGAGGTATTTAAAGCCTTCGATTATTAATGGAGTTAAAATCCCCGATTCTTACTTACAATTTTTCCAATCCAATTGCTTTCAGAATTTCAAACTTTTTAGAATTCGAATCACACAACGGTTGGTTACAGATTTGACCGATGAAGATGAAATTTGCGAATTAATTGCAAAAGAACATCGCAGAGCCCATAGGGGACCGAAAGAAGTCCGCTTACAAATATTAGAAAAGTTTTATTTCCCGAAAATGACAAGCATTATTCGTGCCCAGGTGTCGTCTTGCGAATGTTGTAAGCTCTTCAAGTACGAAAGACACCCAAATAAACCAGCGTTTCAACCGACCCCTATCCCTCATCTACCATGCGAAATTCTTCACATTGACGTTTTCACATTGGGCAAGAAATTCTACTTAAGTTGCATAGACAAATTTACCAAATTCGCCAAACTTTTCCCGTTGGAATCAAAATCAGTGGTCCACTTGCGCGAAGCACTCTTAGAGACTCTCCATTATTTTACAGTCCCGAAAATAATAGTATCCGATAATGAGAGAGGCCTTCTATGTCCGACGGTTTTGAACTACCTTAAGGCCTTGGGAATCGAATTATATTATACACCAACTCAAAAAAGCGAGGTCAATGGTCAAATTGAAAAATTCCATTCCACATTTTTGGAAATTTTTAGATGTTTAAAAAGCGAATATCCAAATTTCAAAGACAGTGAATTGGTCCCAATAGTGGTGGACAGATACAATAATTCTGTCCACTCTGTGACGAAAAGGAAGCCTGTCGACGTTTTTTCAATCGTACATCCAGAATTAACTACCAAGGCTTAGAAAATTTTAAACAACAAACCTTTGAGGATATTAGGGGTTTACTCCAGTTTAAACAAATGTCGACTAATCTTACGCGCAATAAAAACAGAGCAGAGCCTATTCCTTATAACCAGGGAGACAAGGTGTTTGTTCCTAATAAACAGATTAAGACTAAAGAGAAGCAGAGATTCAAACCGGAAATAATACAGGAGGATAGAAGAGTTACGATTAAAACTAGGTCAGGGAAAATTTTTCATAAATCAGATTTGAGGAATTGATCTTAGAAGACGTTTCACATACCTGCATTAGCCATTTACATTAAAAATATTATTATTATAAAAATATCAAAATTGTACAAAAATAATATTAAAATTTTATCCACAAAAAATGTATTAAAATCATACCTAGAAAATAAGTAAATACAAAAACACACAACAACATATTAAACATAAGATAACATTACACATTTTTAAATTCCTCAATTAATCACACTACAAATACACAGAAATTATTGAACATATGACAACATTACACATTTTATGTTTCTCATTTAATCACACTATAAATACACAGAATTTATCGAACATGAAATAAGATAACACATTATTGAATTAATACCATAAGGTTCCACATTTTTATCATTTTATTAATGCACGGCTCTTTTGCAAAGTTGCCTTGCTTCAACCAGTCTATAACAAATTAATATAAAAAACACACTATTACATAAAAACACACTGTACACTATTTCATAAGCATGCTCCTGATTTACACGGCGGTCACCATGTACATTTTAAATACGAGGCACTGTGGCTCCCCTACAACAAGGCTTCCTCTGGCACGATAATGGAATGTTCGAATTGGCCCTTGTCATCGACTTGGCTAAAATGCAGGATATCTTTGGCGATTTGCGGAAAGAAGCAACACCGAAGGCGGTTCCCGGATCAAAACATTAACAGACCATTACCTTCAAGATGCATTGGAGGGGATTTCCAGGTTGACTGGTTGGGGTCGGCGTGAAATGAAAAGCAAGATCACCGGACTCATCAGACTGGAACGCTATTTTACGGTCCCAGGAGTCTCTTGCTAAATACGACGATCAACGAATCAAAATAAACGGCTCTTCGATGCTGAACACCAATCAATACAGCAACGCAACATGATCATCGACAAAATGAACGTGGAACCAAATATCACCGGAATTTAAAAAGCTGGCCGAGAGTCGTTCGCTGCCTTGCTCATCCATAGGGAATACATCAGTTCGCCAAGATAAGGATTTACAGCAGTTAGACCTGAAAAAATCTGATGGCTGACCGGCTGCCCCAACGAACGCGACTGCAACCGGCCACGAGTAGAGTACGTCCACAACTTCAGCCTACAATAACTCAGGAAACCTTCGACCATGTCTGAGAATAATATAGAAGCTGACGTCAACGAGAGGCATCCCATTTGCATCAAACCTTGCCTTGGGATTTTTGCCACGGGCCACGTCAGCAAAAGTCAAAGTTTTATGATCTGCGGGACGCAGATCTTGTAGTGGGGAGGAGTTAACACCCGGTTCCAGCGATGCTCTTCGGCCACCTCTTGCTGTCACCAACAACCATTGGCAACATTTCACAGAGTCAGCAAATTACAAACATCACAACTCGGCTACTACATCGCACGCCGATGTATCGACACGATACAAAATGCCGGCCGACGGAGAGCCGACGAGAGCTTGCTTGGGAGCGAGTGGAAGGCAGTTTAAGTTGAGTGGCCGAAACTGATACTTTAAAATTATAAAATAAACTGAATACTAAAAACGAATTCTGGTTTTTACTTAAAAAGAATTAATCGCGACTACGTTTGAGATTGCAACATTGCAGGAATAGCATTAAGGTGGTATAAACATTCACGGTAGTCGTCCTGACTGCTTAACTTATATGTCTTATTGTCTGTGATATAAAAATAATAAAGATCCTAATGTAGATAAATTTGTGTGTGCTTTACTTGTTACCCTTTTCCCTTTTTCCCCCTTTCAGCAAGTACGCCTCACCCACATAGCCCGCGTGGGGCAAACTTGAGGGGTATGCTAGCAAATCCTCCGAGTTTTACTCTAGATTCTGCGAAGCCTGCCTCTTGGGTATGTCCCACGTGAAGCGACGAGTGGGGTAGTAGTGGTTCAGTGCGCCTCTCCAAATGGCCCACGTGGGGCAAACCTGAGGGGTATGCTAGCGAATCCTTCGAGTTTTACTCTAGATTCTGCGACGCCTGCCTCTTCGGTATGTCCCAGGTGTAGCGACAAGTGGGTAATACCCAGGCGTTGCAGCGGTGAGAGATCGGGTGGAGGATGGGCACGCATTCCGAGTCTTACTCTGTGCGTGACGAAATCCTCTCTCACTCGTATCTCTCACACGCGTCCGATAGCTTCTCAAGGACGCGGCCGGTGCTTGGTGCGGGCGGATGAGGTTAGGCAGTTGGTGCGCAGGCTTCAGGTTCTTACCCTCGGCCTGACCAGCTAGCTGGTTGACTCTCACCCTCCCATGCTAACACAAAACTTCGCCCGACGCCCTGGTCGGTGACGAAGAGCCATTCGGGGGAATGATTGGCTGGTTCTCCGGGTGTTACCCTGGACTAACCAACCTATTCCTCCGAGTGTCTCCCAAATCATCGCCAGTGCGTAAGGCATGCTCACGAACCCCCCACTATTCCCCCTACGCTTTCCTCTAGTGCCCCGACCCCTAGGTATACTCTGGCACAGCTCCCCAAGTGTCCCAGCAATTTACAAATTTTCTGTAAAACCCTTGGACGCGACTGAGACGCCAACCTCGGCCTAAAAAATAACGTCCTTACAGATGGCGCCCGAGCAGGGACACTGGCAAACACTTTTGGGAGAATAACATTGTGAGGTAGCAGAACGTCATATATGTTACCTTGTGTTGTGCGTACCATGCATGTTCCGCGCACATTTGCGCAAGCGCGACGCGAAAGTGAGCGCTGGTTCACTATCGGAACCAGCAGAGAAACGACGTGTGGGGACCCAGAAAAGAGAAGAAGAAGACGGCGAGCAAATGATTTGCATATTGGCGATGGCGAGTCGAGAGTTTTATGCGAAACGTGACAGTCAACAGTTCCCGCGACGGTAGTGAAAGCGACAACAACAACAACAACAACAGCAGTAGCAACCACAGCAGCCACCGCAACAACAACCATAGCCTGCAATAGCAGCGTGCCACCGCAGCCTGCAACAGCAGCGCACCACAGCAGCCACTGCAACAACAACAACCACAGCCGGCAACAGCAGCGCGACACAGCAGCCCGGACAACAACAACAACAACAACGGCCACTAGGAGTTGACCAGTGACAGTGGCACACTCAAGTACACACACACCCAGGAACGACACTCACCAGCGTATACCCAGGCACACACACCCCACACACCACGGCATTGACACCAGCATACACCCAGGCACACACACAGACACCCCACACACACACAGGCACACACGCACACCCAGGCTTACGCACACACACCCAGGCTCACGTACACACACAGGCACACACGCACACCCAGGCTTACACACAACCAGGCACACACACACAGGCTTACCCCCACACACACAGGCACACCCAGGCTTACGCACACACACCCAGGCTTATATATATACACCAGCACGCACACCCAGGCTTACCCGCACACAGGCACACACACAGGCATATACACTCGCATGCACCGGCATCCACACACACACCCAGGCATACAAACACACCCAGGCTAACATACGCACACACACACGCACACCCAGGCTCACGTTACGAGAGGCCCGAAGCAGTTTAGGAGAGCGTTAATTTCCAGCGTGACTAGGGCGGTGATGTTGTACGCGGCGCCTATCTGGCACCCTGGCCTCCGCTACGACAGCTATTCTCGTGGACTAACGGCTACTCACCGTCTAGGGGCAATCAGGGTGTGTAGTGGCTTCCGAACTATTTCGGACGATGCGTGTCTGGTGCTAGCTGGAGTTGCCCCCATAGCCGAGACAGCCAGAGAAGCTGCAGAGGTTTACGAGGAGACACATGTCAGAGACCATACAGTGGCCCACAGGAAGGCTGCACGCAACTCGGCCAGATCGCGCACTATCTCCAACTGGCAGAGGCGTTGGGATTCATCCTCTAAAGGGCGATGGACACACCGCCTAATCCCAAGACTACCAGAGTGGTTGGACAGAAGACATGGGCAGGTGAACTTCCACATCACCCAGCTCCTCAGCGGCCATGGCTGTTTCCGAGGATATCTACACCGCTTCGGTCATGAGGATGCTCCTTTCTGCACCTACTGCGGAAGTAGCTTCATAGAGGACGCGGAGCACGTGCTGTTCCACTGTGTTCGTTTCACAGGCCTTCGCGCAGAAATGGAAAGGACCTTTGGTTGTGCGAGCGAAACGGGCACCGGGAGTAGGAGGAGCAAAGGCGTTTGCGACGCAATACCTAACGGCCGTTCCGCAAATGTCATTCTTTCTCAAAAATCTCTCAAATAGCCTTATTGTTTTATTAAGAATAGTATTTATTAGTTATTTTTTTTTAGTTAGAGTAAATAAATGAAAAAAAAAAAAAAACCCAGGCTCACGTACACACACCGGCACACACACCCAAGCACACCCGCACAGGCATCTACACCCACCCACAGGCACACACCCACACAAGCATATACGCAAACACACCCAGGCTTAAAGTGCCGGCAGCAACCCCCAAAAATCTGCCCACCCATTTCGCCCCCCTTTCCCCACCTTTTACAAACTTTGAGCTAGGGTCACCAAATTTGGTATGAAGATAGCAATTGACATTCCAGATAGATCTGCATCAAAAATTTGGATGCCACGTCCACCCATACCAACCCCAGCCCCCCTTTCCACACTTTTTACAAACTTTGAGCTAGATAACCCAAATTTGGTAGAAGATAGCAATTGACATTCCACACAGATCTGCTGTAAGGTAGAGATTTTGGCCGGGGTATATATCTCAGTCCGGTCAAAGTTCTGCGTCACAAGAAATTGATTACAAACACCAGTGACGCCTTGTGAAGTATAGACACGTGTAATTTGTGTCGCCTGACACCCGCGGTGGTCGAAAACGGCTGAGTGATCGGGGGGGAGATGTACTGGGCAGCCCACAGTACGAGTACCACTGGTCACTCAGATTGTTTCAACGGGATTAGGGTATCACGCGCGTACATATGCACAAGTATGCGCAAAACTTAGCGGCCAGCGTGTATGCGCGTCGACATGCAAAACTGACAGCTGCAACCAACTTCAACAATCAAAAGAACAACAGAGGGGTAGGGGTTTAGTTTCGACTAAATTAGTAAAGAAAGCTTTTATTCGTTTCGTTATCTTCTTTCCGTTTAATGTTATGTTTCTCTTCAAAGACTTACAATTAATTTCAACTACTTATATTCAGACTAACTACTGTACGAGTTCACGCTTCCCAAATACGCGTGGGTTCGATCGGACCTTTCTACACCAACTGACTGCGCCGGTCTCTTCCTCGGCGTTGATCGCTTCGTGGCTTCTCCCGACCGCTGGGTCTTCGGGTCGCGGCTCTCTCGTGCGCCTCTTCTATCTTCTTATGTATTACGTAGCTTCTTGCCGTTTCTTATATGTTAGTGCGTAACTAAACGTTGACCTCTCGTCGTTTATTATATATATTTTTAACAAATGTGGACTTCTTGTTGTTCTTATTTATACCAAACAAATATAACTAAATGTTGGCTTCTTGCCGTTTCTTATCTACGAGTATAGCTGACTAAATGTAAGTAACTAATTGTGGGCTTCTTGCCGTTTCCTATATCTGTATGTAAATGTGAATTAGGCTCGCTTGGCCTACTTCACACCCCCCCCTTTCTTCGTGACCGTGACCGTACCGTCGCGGTGTGGGGTTACGGCAAAAGTCACGCCGCCGGCAGCTGCCGTGAAACGGTTGCGTCGTCCCGTCGACCCTACGTTGCGGAGCCTCGCGCGGATTTCCTTTACCGCTTTTGCCGTCAGAATTTCATCGTTCGGGTAGCAAGTCCAAAGCCAGGGTACCTGCACTCGTTCTTGCCTAGGTCGTGATGGTGTGGGCTCCGAGCTGCGCGGTGGGTCTTCTTGCTTGTCTTCCAGCGTTGCGTCCAACCCTTCCTCCCATCCAACGATTTCATCTTCGGTCTCCTGTTCTACCTTCGGCGACTCCCATTCTGCCCATTCTTCTTCTGTCGGGTGCGGCGGCTCAACGCGGATGGTCGTCTTCTGGTCTTCTCGTTCGGCTTCCAGCGTTGCGTCCAGCCCTTCTTCCCATCCGACGATCTCGTCTTCGGCTTCTTGCTGTATCTTCGGTGACTCCCATTCTGCCCATTCCTCGTCCGTCGGCACGCCGGTCGCTTCGGGTGGCTGCTGTGACCTTGGTTGCGGTGGTCCGACGCTATAGGTCGTCAACTCCATTATACGGATCACCACTCCCTCGAGCGTATCTTCAATTGAGGCTTCTGTGTGTACGTGCTTGTTCACGAGTGCTGTGGGGCTTATCATTTGCTCATACGTGTCGGTTGTTGCCACCCCAATCCCGGACGAACGCTCACGGGTATAACCCTCGTAGCTGGCTGGCCCCTCTATGGCTTCACTGAGGCTCTTTTTGTCTTTAGCTTCCATTGCCTGTGGGTAAGAAATTGTGTATAGGTTATTATTGTGTTTTATACGAGATGCAAATGTTTTTTTTTCTTTTGGGTGGGTTTTCGTTAGTGGGTTTCTGAAAACGAATAAGTGGGGAAAAGAAGAAAGGCAAAACGTGAGCGTCTGCTTATGATGGGCATCGCCTTTCGCTTATCTTCGCTTCCTGTTGTAGACTCGCTATGTCGTCTTCGTCTTCTTGTTGAAAAGGTTTCAATTGCGAGATGCTAGCCATCCGGCTCTTGCGCTCCCCTTCTTTTGCTAATCGCACGACATTCGGAGAGATGAATTTTTTTAACCCGGTATGGTCCCTCGTATTTCGGTGCCAGTTTTGCAGCGAACCCGTCGCTGGCTTTTGAGAGTTGGTGGGTCCTCAACAAAACCAGTTCGTTGATCGTCGGCCTCCATTCCCTCCTTCTCAGATTGTAATTCCTCCCTTGATCCTTTGACGCTCGCTGTTGGTTTCCCTGCGCTATCTTGAACACTTCCCTCAGGCGGTCCGCTTTCTCCCCAGGTGTTTGCGATGCATGTCCTGTACCCGGTGTCTTCTCGTCGTATAACGTTGCTGGCAAACGAGGTTCTCTTCCCTGCATCAGGAACGCCGGGGAAAATCCTGTCGAATCAGCAATGCTCGAGTTGACTGCCAACGAGATTTCGGGTATTAGTTCGTCCCACGAACTTTGATTTCCCGAGATGTACTGCGCTATCATCGTTTTCACCGTCCTGTTGGTCCTCTCCGTCGGATTCTCCTGTGGGCAGTATGGGGCCGTATGTTCCACCTCTACGCCTATCGAGTTCAGAAATGCCTTGAAACTTCGGCTTGTGAACTGGACTCCGTTGTCGCATACGAATTTCTTGGGTACGCCGAAACGGCATAAGATTCGCTCGCGAAAGGCTTTCTGTAGAGTTGCTGCTGTTGCTCTTTTTAAAGGAACCAGTTCTACCCACTTCGTGAATGCGTCGTGGAATACTAACAACATAGTATTGCCCTGTTTTGAGCGCGGCAGGGGACCCACAAAGTCCGCGCATAGGATGGCCATTGGCTCCGCCACCTGGCGGGTTAACATCTGACCAGCTGGCTTCCTCTGCTCCGTCTTGAATAGTTGGCATTTTTCGCAACGTCTAACGTACCTGGACGCATCTCTGAACATACCTGGCCAATAATAGCGCTGCGACAGCCTCATGACTGTTTTCCGGATACCCTGGTGACCGGCGGTCGGCGCGTCGTGGCATTCCTGCAACACCCTCCTCTTATGGTCCTCGTCCACGCATAGCTTCCACGGGATATAGTCTTCGTCATCCGCCCGGTGGCCTAGGTGGCGGTATAGCTGTCCGTTTTCTTCCGTGTAGTCTGCGTATTTGGCTGGTTCTTTGGCTATCTTTTCTCGTAACCCTTGGATCCATTTCCCTTTTGACTGCTGAACCACGGCTTGCTGGAGTTGCTCCAACGGGTCTCGCGACAGCGCGTCTGCTACCACGTTGAGCTTCCCTTTTCTGTACTTCACGTCGAATTGGTATTGCTGGAGCTCCAATGCCCACCGTGCTATTCTTCCCGTTGGGCTTTCGATGGAGTTCAACCATTTTAGAGCCATGTGATCCGTCACGACGTCGAAGTGGTATCCCTCTAGATAGCATCTCAATTTCCGAATTGACCACACGATCGCCAGGCACTCCTTTTCTGTCGCGGAGTAGTTCATTTCCGCTTTCGAAAGTTTCCGACTCGTGTAGGAAATGACCCTCTCTTGTTGGTCGATCTTTTGGGTGAGCACCCCTCCGATGCCATAATCGCTTGCGTCTGTCTGGAGCGTGAATTTTTCCTCGAAATCCGGGCAAACCAATATCGGAGCGGTTGTCAAGCACCGTTTGAGGTTGTCTAGTGCTGTTTGCTGCTCTTCGTCCCACGACCATTTCCGGGTTTTCTTCAACAAGCCTGTCATAGGCTGCACCATCGTAGTGAAATTAGGCACGAACCGACGGTACCATGACGCCATCCCCAGGCACCTCCTGAGCTCCTTTTTGCTAGTCGGGGCTTTCAAATTATTGATGGCTTCCACTTTGGCAGGGTCCGTCTGGATGCCTTCGCTGCTCACCAGGTGCCCGAGGTATACCAGCTTCCTTTGGAAGAAAGAACATTTCCATCGATTCAGCTTCAGATTAGCCTTCCTCAGCCTGTGGAACACTTCCCTCAAGTTCTCTAAGTGTTCTTCCTCTGTTTTGCTGACTATGATGATGTCGTCCAAGTAAGCGAACGCGTGGGGCTCCATCCCAGGGCCGATCACCGTATCCAGGGCTCTCTGAAATGTAGCGCCGGCCGAATGCAATCCAAACGGCATGACCTTCCACTGGAACAGCCCTCGGCCAGGCACCGTGAACGCCGTGCACTCCCGACTGTCCGCTGCCATGGGGATTTGCCAATAGCCGTGTTTCAAGTCTAACGTCGATATAAATCGCGCGTTTCTCAACTTCTCCAAGATTTGATTAATCCGGGGAACGGGGTATGCGTCGGGTATTGAGTGCGCGTTGAGCTGCCTGTAGTCGACGCACATCCTCCATTCATTCGTTTTCTTGCGAACGAGTACAAGAGGCGCACTGTGTGGGCTTCTCGATGGTTCTATGGCCCCTGCCTCAATCAGTTCGTCCACTTGTTGGTCGATCACGCGCTGCATTGCAGGGTTTTTGGGATAGTACCTCTGCTTGATCGGCTTGTTATCCCTCATAACAATGTGATGCTCGGCTATGTTGGACACACCTCGTAACTCCTCGAACAATTGCAACTCCTCCTTCAGAAACTTTTGTATTGCGGGATCCAAGCTCGCTGGCCATTGTTGCTCTTCCTCGTTAACATCTTCTTGCTTTTCGTCGGGCTCTGGGTGCCTTCCCTGGGGTACAGCCACGCCTGCGTTACCCAATTGACCTAACGATGGCTTCTCAACGGCTGACGTTGAGTCTCGGTTTGCCTCTCGCTCCTCTGTTGTTGTACCCTCCTCGCAGGATTCCCTCGGGTCACTTCCCCGCAATGCGCTCTCCGACTCGTGCGTCTCGCGCTCTTTTCCTGCTGGAGTCTCCGCCTCGACCTTGTCGGTACTCTCGGTCGGCGCTTCGGCGCTTTGTAGAATCAACCTCGCTTCGCCACATTGAACCGTCGTACCTATCTTACACAGAAAGTCCATTCCCAGAATGAGACTATCCAACATGGATGGCATTACCAGCAGATCCATTGTCACTTCTTTACCTACTAACTTTACTTTTGTCCGCAACAGCTTGCTAATGGCGACGCTCGACCCGTCGGCTAAGCGTGTTTTGCGGCTGCAGAGAAAACTTCCCCTTTCATCTCAATCTCGCGGAAAACTCCTCGCTTACGAAGCTCCTAGTAGCCCCCGTGTCGACTGTCGCTTCTGCACCTCGGTCCCCGACTCCTACCATGGCGACTATGCGACTATTTTCGACTCTAAGAGGGTATACTATTTCTGGGACTGACTCGCGCCGACGCCCATCCGATCCCACTCCGGATGACGCGGCTGCTCGTTTCCCGCCCCCTTTCCGCAACACATACTGGTGCTCACGCCCTGCGCGCCACACTGCCTACAGCACAGCACCTTTGGATTTGAGCATTCTCGGGCAAAATGCCCTTCCTGCGAACAATTATAACACACGCGACTGGTTCCCCTCGGCCTTATATGCTCTTGTCCCAGCATGCCGTTCGAGATTTCTCCGCTTCCCCCTGCCCTCACGTTATATGGGCCATTCCGCGCCAACGGTAACTGCGCTGGCGGGTTCCGGAAAGGATTGTCTTGCCTAGCGGGCGTGTCCACGACCCTAGACTCGTGTGAGTGATCGACTCCCGTCATATTCCTAACTCCCATTGCCTCCCGGTTTTGCCCTGGGATACCTTCAAATTCTGCTGCTAGCTGGGTCAGTTGAACAAGTGTCGCGAAATCTCTTCTACGGATATAGAGTCTGTACTCCCGGGCCAGGTTCTCATAAATACGGTTCAACTCCTGTTCCGCCCCGTACCCGGCATGGCGCATAAGCCTCCTCAAATCGACCATGTATTCTTTGTAACCCTCGCCGGCGCGTTGCCGACGGGCCCTAATTTGGTCTTCTAGCCTATCAAAATATTGTGGAGGTAGGAAGAACTCGTAAAACTCCCTTTTAAATGCGACCCAACTCGCGTCACTGAGGTCGCTCGTCGAAAACCAACATGCTGCCATGCCTGTCAACGCTTCGCTCATAGCCCTGGGCATCCGGTCTAAGTTGATTTCATACGCTCTCGCTCGTTGTTCGAGCGCCTCTATAAAAACGAGCGGATCCGCGTAACCGTCGAATCTGACACCCCACTTTCTGACCAGCTCGGGGACGACCATGTACTGCCTACTACTGTCACAACCCCCGCAGTTGGCGCTCATGCGCGATCTATTGCCCTCCGGGACTACTTGTGTGCTGGTCACAGGCAGGCTAACTTGCGGTGCCATGTGCTCGCCGGATGCTACGCCGCTTTGAGTACCTTGCCCCTTCACTGTCAGGTGTTGTGTATGGCTAATCGGGAACAACCCCCCTGGCGACCCTGACAACGTCAGCAGGTCGGACTCAGATTTCTGACGCTGTCGTGCGCTTGGGGCAAAAACGTTTAATGGCACGGGGGATTCAGGTATTTTCGCGAAGCGCGTTTCCCACTCGGCTAGCCGCGTCCACACTCCTGTGTGGTGATTCCCATCTTTTATGAAAGTACATACCCGTTTTCGTAATTCCTCTACTTTCCCTGAGTGATCCAATCCTAGTTCCTTCGTCAGGCGTTCTAAATCCTCCTTCCGGCAGTGGTAGACCCAACGTACGCCTACGCCTGCGTTGACCCGATCCTCCAGCGGTGTGTCATCGGGCTTGCTCATTTCGGTCACGCTAAGCTATATAAAAAAAAAATACCCTAGATTTTCCTTCACCACAAAACCAATCGACAAGCAGTTAATAACAATTTTATTAAATTTCGGGTTAAATTTTGTTATTAATTTATTTTTTTTTTTTTTTATATATTTTTTTTTTTTATTATTTTTATTTTTATTTTTTTTAAATCTATTCCGCTATCCTTTTTTGTTTCTTTTGTTATTATTTCTCAGTTTTGCATGTTATTATTATTTTCGTCGAATTTCAATTTTTATTAATGTTTGTTATTTTTTTTTTTTTTTTTGCCGAACTTGTACTTTTATTATTGTTTTTATTTTTTTGAATTTGAATTTTTATTACGTTTTATTTTGCCGAATTTTGATTTCTATTATTGTTTAACTTTTTGCGGAATTTTAATTTCTATTAGTGTTTTATTTTTGCCGAATATTACCTTTTTTATTACTAATTATTATTTATTATTTGTTATTATATATTTATTTTTTTTTTTGTTGCTTTATTTGTTATCTGTGTCTGCCGATTTTTCTTTTTAAACTATTTTTTTTTTTCTCGTTATTATTATATTTATCTTATTATTATTATATTTATTTTATTATTTATTTAGTTTAACCTTCGTTTGCAAACCACCACTTTGTAACCAAGTCTTCTTCACTTTTTTTTTTTAGAAAAAAAACAAAACCCATCACAAATGCTCTCGTCCCACTGTTCGATGCCTACAGCTGCGCTCGAAACCACATGACTTTTGATTATACTGCGCGTGCTGTACTCTTTGTCGTTGACCCGTTGCACAGCGCCGTTATGTGATCGGCGTTTACCCTATCACCGTCACTTTCGCTAAGCCGCTAACCGCACAAAAACTCGGTCGCCTTTTTATACTCGATACCGAAGGTAAAGAGTATATTGACTTTGTGCAATGTCCGTCATGGTGTCCGTCCGTCTGTCCGTCTGTCCGTCCGTATGTTCGCAACTTTTTCCACACCCTTCAAGCTAGAGACTTGAAACTTTCCTATTCTCTTTATCTATGGGATAGTAAATTAAAGTGTCAAGATGGGGGTTCTACGATAACTGGGGGGCTGGCAAATCGATAAATTCGATAACTCAAAACCGATAAATCCACATATTTCGCACATCCTTACAGCTAGAAGTACCAAATTTGGTAAGAAGATAGCTACTAGCAACCCCCCAAAAAACTGCATCAAAAATTTTGGAGCCACGCCCCCCATTCCGCCCCCAGCCCCCCGAATTTTAAAGTTAAAAAAAGCCTATATCTCCCACAGTTTTTGAGCTATAGTCACCAAATTTGGTGCCAAGATAGGTGATGATGACCCCTCAAAAACTGCATCAAAGATTGGATGCCACGCCCACCAATACCGCCCCAGCCACCCCCATGTGCCCCAACGCTTCGTCAAAAACGGGAATGCGTGTATCTTCCAGAGTTGTAGAGCTAGAGCCTCCAAATTTGGTGGGAAGATAGTTGGTAACGACCCCCCAAAAAACTGCATCAAAGTTTTGGAGCCACGCCCACCAATTTCGCCCCCAGCCCCACCGCATTTTGAAATCAGAAATGGCTATATCTCCCACAGTTTTTGAGCTAGAGCCACCAAATTTGGTGCCAAGATAGGTGATGATGACCCCCCAAAACTGCATCAAAAGTGTGGATGCCACGCCCACCAATACTGCCCTAGCCGCCCCCATCCACCCCAACGCTTCGTCAAAAACGGGAATGCGTGTATCTTCCAGAGTTGTGGAGCTAGAGCCACCAAATTTGGTAGGAAGATAGCTGGCAACGACCCCCAAAAATCTGCATCAAAGTTTTGGAGCCACGCCCTCCATTTTGCCCCCCTTTCCCCACTTTTTACAATTTTCGAGCTAGAGTCACCAAATTTGGTATGAAGATAGCATTTGATATTTCAGAAAGATCTGCATCAAAAATTTGGATTCCACGCCCACCCATACCGCCCCCAGCCCCCCTTTCCCCACTTATTACAAATTTCGAGCTAGAGTCACCAAATTTGGTATGAAGATAGCAATTGACATTTTACAAAGATATGCATCAAAAATTTTGATGCCACGCCCACCCTTACCGCCCTCAGCCCTCCTTTCCCCATCTTTTTTAAACTTCGAGCTAGAGTCACCAAATTTGGTATATAGATAGCAATTGACATTCCACAAAGATCTGCATAAAAAAATTTGGATGTCACGCCCACCCATACCGCCCCCAGCCCCCCTTTCCCCACTTATTACAAATTTCGAGCTAGAGTCACCAAATTTGGTATGAAGATAGCAATTGACATTCCACAAAGATCTGCATCACAAATTTGGAAGTCACGCCCACCCTTACCGGCCCCAGCCCCCTTTCACCACTTAATACAATTTTCGAGCTAGAGTCACCAAATTTGGTATGAAGATAACAATTGACATTCCACAAAGATCTGCATCAAAAATTTGGATGACACGCCCACCCAAACCGCACCCAGCCCCCCTTCCCCACCTTTTACAAATTTTTAGCTAGAGTCACCAAATTTGGTATGAAGATAGCCGGTGGCATCCCCATCTGCATCGGAGAAGCTTTAAGGCAGCTTAAACCCCTGCCGCATCCGTACCCCTTTGCATTCAGGCCTCTTTTTACCGGTTTTAATTCTGGTATCGAGTATGCCGCAGTCGGTTGCGTCCGACTGCAACGTTTCCACTTGTTTTTGCTTGTCTTAAATGTGCGCACGATAACCAGGGTATCGTCGGGTATATGCGGATTGATTTTGCACTTTACACTTGTTTGTAGCACGTTTGGGGGTTTTATCCCCAACTTATGCTACGTCTGTTTCACTTATGCGTCCCTGCTCGGGCGCCACTTGTAAGGTAGAGATTTTGGCCGGGGTATATATCTCAGTCCGGCCAAAGTTCTGCGTCACAAGAAATTTATTACAAACACCAGTGACGCCTTGTGAAGTATAGACACGTGTAATTTGTGTCGCCTGACACCCGCGGTGGTCGAAAACGGCTGAGTGATCGGGGGGGAGATGTACTGGGCAGCCCACAGTACGAATACCACTGGTCACTCAGATTGTTTCAACGGGATTAGGGTATCACGCGCGTACATATGCACAAGTATGCGCAAAACTTAGCGGCCAGCGTGTATGCGCGTCGACATGCAAAACTGACAGCTGCAACCAACTTCAACAATCAAAAGAACAACAGAGGGGTAGGGGTTTAGTTTCGACTAAATTAGTAAAGAAAGCTTTTATTCGTTTCGTTATCTTCTTTCCGTTTAATGTTATGTTTCTCTTCAAAGACTTACAATTAATTTCAACTACTTATATTCAGACTAACTACTGTACGAGTTCACGCTTCCCAAATACGCGTGGGTTCGATCGGACCTTTCTACACCAACTGACTGCGCCGGTCTCTTCCTCGGCGTTGATCGCTTCGTGGCTTCTCCCGACCGCTGGGTCTTCGGGTCGCGGCTCTCTCGTGCGCCTCTTCTATCTTCTTATGTATTACGTAGCTTCTTGCCGTTTCTTATATGTTAGTGCGTAACTAAACGTTGACCTCTCGTCGTTTATTATATATATTTTAAACAAATGTGGACTTCTTGTTGTTCTTATTTATACCAAACAAATATAACTAAATGTTGGCTTCTTGCCGTTTCTTATCTACGAGTATAGCTGACTAAATGTAAGTAACTAATTGTGGGCTTCTTGCCGTTTCCTATATCTGTATGTAAATGTGAATTAGGCTCGCTTGGCCTACTTCACACTGCATAAAAAATTTTGATGCCATGCCCACCCATACTGCCACAGCCATCCTTTCCCTACATTTTACAAACTTTGAGCTAGAGTCACCAAATTTGCAACGAAGACAGCTGGTGGCATCCCCATCTGCATCGGAGAATCTTTAAGGCAGCGTACACCCCTGCCGCATCCGTACCCCTTTGCAAACAGGCCTCTTTTTACCGGTTTTAATACTGGTATCGAGTATACCGCAGTCGGTTGCGTCCGACTGCAACGTTTCTACTTGTTTGTGTTTTTTGTTTCGAGTGTTTCGGCTTACAGCTTATGAGAGTAACTCTCACAGATTGTTATTCTTGTTTTGATGTTTACTTTTGCCGCGCTAAGCCAGGAAAGAAGTTTCTTATACTTTTTCGTATTATTTATTTAAATATATGAAACAGACATGCTGTGAACCAATATGAAAAGTTTTTTATTAGGGTTGCTTTAACCAATTTATATACGTAAAACAAGTAAGAAGGCTCTAGTCGGGACAGCCCGACTAGAAGATACCCTAAGCCCAGTTGCAAAAAATAAATTAAATTTATATAAGACTTTGGTATACTGACTTAACTTCAATCGATAAAATTCGATATCTCCAATGTTTCTTAACCGATTTGGACGAAATTTTCAGAAAAGATCTATCGTTACCCATTCTTTCAACCCTAATTTTTTATTTTCCAAGTTCGATATTTTTTTGTAATCGATTCCTTGTGTATACCGGAAACCAGTATAGTTATCGATAATTTGAAGCAAACTTGTTCTGCTCATGGTATAGGAGAACTTATATCCCAAATCTGAAGTCTCTAGCTCTTGTAGTCTCTGAGATCCACGCGTTCATACAGACGACAGAGGGACGGACAGACGGACATGGCTAAATCGACTCGGCTATTGATGCTGATCAAGAATATATATACCTTATAGGGTCGGAGATGCTTTCATTCTGCCTGTTACATACTTTTGCACAAAACCATTATACCTTATTTACCCATTTTATGGGTGAAGGGTATAATTAGTCGGAATAAGTGAAAATAACGCAGCGCACAAACAAACACGTCTATTCGCTTTAAACGCTTGTATGTTTACGTTTGCAAAAAAAAGTTTTGCCAAGTATATACTCACTTTAATTTGCAGTTGAACTGACGCTGCTGTGCCTTACATAAAGAAAACATACGTACATGCATATATAAGTATATATATTAGCTTTTGCATATTCTGTGTCTACTAACAACAAACAGCTTGTTAATTTGATTACTCTCGCTTTTCAGCATCAGTCCTCTCCCGCTTTCGTACGGTATTATCCATCGTACTTGCGGTTGTATCTCTCACTCAAGCGCTCTTTTGATTTTTACCGTTGTATCGTGCTCATTGCATCGACACAAACATAAGTACATACCTGCACCCTACTTTGTTTTGGTAAAACCAGGGTGTCAAACCGAAACGAATTTCGGTTCCGGCTCTGGTCCGGACCGAAACGATCGTTTCAGTACAAGGTTCTGTTTTGGTTCTCATTTAAATAGGTTTCCGGTTCGGGTTCTGGTTCCAGTTTATATCGGTTCTCTACCGGTTCCGTACCGGTACACAACTTTTTTCATAAATTTATTACATATATACATTTTAAAGTCCTACTTGTTATATATTATTGGTATGACTTGTTAGCATAGAAACATATGAACAAACAGACTGGCGGGCATGGCTTTTATAAGCCAGCTCTTGATCCTGATCAAGAATAAGATAAGTATATATATATATAAGTTAACACCCGGTTCCAGCGATGCTCTTCGGCCACCTCTTGCTGTGACCAACAACCATTGGCAACATTTCACAGAGTCAGCAAATTATAAACGTCACAACTCGGCTACTACATCGCACGCCGATGTATCGACACGATACAAAATGCCGGCCGACGGAGAGCCGACGAGAGCTTGCTTGGGAGCGAGTGGAAATCAGTTTAAGTTGAGCGGCCGAAACTGATACTTTAAAATTATAAAATAAACTGAATACTTAAAACGAAGTCTGGTTTTTACTTAAAAGAATTAATCGCGACTACGTTTGAGATTGCAACATTGCAGGAATAGCATTAAGGTGGTATAAACATTCACGGTAGTCGTCCTGACTGCCGACTAGAAGATACCCTGAACCCAGTTGCAATAAATAAATTAAATTTATATAAGACTTTGGTATTCTGACTTAACTTCAATCGATTAAATTCGATATCTCCGGTGTTTCTTAACCGATTTGGACGAAAATTTCAGAAAAGATCTATCGTTACCCATTATTTCAATACTAATTTTAACATTTTCCTAATTCGTTATTTTTTTTGTAATTGATTCCTTGTGTATATCGGAAACCAGAATAGTTATCGATAATTTGAAGCAAACTTGTTCTGCTCATGGTAAAGGAGAACTTATATACAAAACCTGAAGTCTCTAGCTTTTGTAGTCTCTGAGATCCACCCGTTCATACAGACGGACAGACGGACAAGCGGACGGACAGACGGACATGGCTATATCGACTCGGCTGTTGATGCTGATCAAGAATATATATACTTTATGGGGTCGGAGATGCTTCCTTCTGGCTGTTACATACTTTTGCACAAAACCATTATACCCTTATTTACCCATTTTATGGGTTAAGGGTATAACTAGTGAATTTTACGTTGTTTGACAACGTAGACAGAAAAAATTGTTAATTTAGAGATTGGTTGCCATATTTAAATTGAATAACAATGTTTTTTATGAGATAATTCATGAACTAAGTACTATATAAATTAATATCAGATTTATAAACTTGTCACACGTCTTGTACATTTTGTAAATGCCGTTCCTTTTAAAGTTCTAACCAATAGAATCGCGCGAATAGTGACGTTATTCTTGTGTTGCATAAGTGTAATATTATTCAAGAAACAGTTAAAATCATTGTCTTGCTAATGCGGAAAATTACAAAAAAAAAAAAATCAGAACCGAAACCGTACCGGTACCGCGTTTTGGTTCTGGTATTTATACCGGTTCAAAATAATGTTGGTTCCAGGTTCCGGTTCTCAGAACCTTTAAGAATATCGGTTCCGGTACAGCTACCGGTACCTCATTTGAATTGGTTCTTAGCGGTTCCGGGTTTCGGTTCTGAATCGGTTTGACACCCTGGGTATAACATTTCAATTGTCATTTTAAACTACTTACATATTTAATTCATTCAATATGCTTGTTTGCTGCAGCAAAAATTGCAAAACGCTTGGAACAACCAACCAAGATTTCATTTTATGTAGATTGTGTAACAACATATTCACATGAAAAGTTCTGGCTTTACGGCCAAAATAAGGGACTGCTTAGTTGCAGACACAGGCCATAAATGGTTTTGTGAGAGCTGCAAAGTAGTGGAGAAGGAAACATCCCAATGCATTAGGCATGTTGCCTTTAACAATCTGCATACGGCATTTAAAGAGCTTGAAAATAATTTTAACAAGTGGAAACGTTGCAGTCGGACGCAACCGACTGCGGCATACTCGATACCAGTATTAAAACCGGTAAAAAGAGGCCTGATTGCAGAAAGGTACGGATGCGGCAGGGGTGTACGCTGCCTTAAAGATTTTCCGTTGCAGATGGGAATGCCACAAGCTATCTTCCTTACAAATTTGGAGACTCTAGCTCAAAGTTTGTAAAAGGTAGGGAAAGGGGGGGCTGGGGGCGGTATGGGTTGTTGTGGCATCATATTTTTTGATGCAGATCTTTGTGAAATGTCAATTGCTATCTTCAAACCAAATTTGGTGAATCTAGCTCAAAGTTTGTAAAAAGTGTGGCAAGGGGGGCTGGGGTTGGTATGGGTGGACGTGGCATCCAAATTTTTTATGCAGATCTATCTGGAATGTCAATTGCTATCTTCATACCAAATTTGGTGACTCTAGCTCAAAGTTTGTAAAAGTGGGGAAAGGGAGGGCTGGGGGCGGTATGGGTGGGCGTGGCATCCAAATTTTTGATGCAGATCTTTGTGGAATGTCAATTGCTATCTTCATACCAAATTTGGTGACTCTAGCTCGAAAATTGTAAAAAGTGGTGAAAGGGGGGCGAAATGGAAAGTGTGGCTCCAAAACTTTCATGCAGATTTTTGGGGGTCGTTGCCAGCTGTCTTCCTACCAAATTTGGTGGCTCTAGCTCCACAACTCTGGAAGATACACGCATTGCCGTTTTTGACGAAGCGTTGGGGCGGATGGGGGCTGCTAGGGCAGTATCGGTGAGCGTGGCATCCAAACTTTTGATGCAGTTTTTGGGGGGTCATCATCACCTATCTTGGCACCAAATTTGGTGGCTCTACCTCAAAAACTGTGGGAGATATAGCCATTTCTGATTTCTAAATGCGGGGCGGCTGGGGGCGGAATGGGTTGGCGTGGCTCCAAAACTTTGATGCAGATTTTTGGGGGTCGTTGCCAGCTATCTTCCTTCCAAATTTGGTGGCTCTAGCTCCAAAACTCTGGAAGATACACGCATTCCCGTTTTTGACGAAGCTCTGGGGCACATGGGGGTGGCTGGGGCGGTATTGGTGGGCGTGGCATCCAAACTTTTGATGCAGTTTTTGGGGGGTCATCATCACCTATCTTGGCACCAAATTTGGTGGCTTTAGCTCAAAAACTGTGGGAGATATAGGCTTTTTGACTTTAAAACGCGGGGGGGCTGGGGGCGGAATAGGGGGTCGTGGCTCCAAAATTTTTGATGCAGTTTTTTGGGAGTTGCTAGTAGCTATCTTCTTACCAAATTTGGTAGTTCTAGCTGTGAGGATGTGCGAAATATGTGGATTTATCGGTTTTGAGTTATCGAATTTATCGATTCGCCAGCCCCCCAGTTATCGTAGAACCCCCATCTTGACACTTTAATTTACTATCCTATAGATAAAGAGAATTGGAAAGTTTCAAGTCTCTAGCTTGAAGGGTGTGGAAAAAAATTGGACACATACAGACGGACAGACGGACGGACACCATGACGGACATTGCACAAACTCAATATACTCTTTACCTTCGGTATCGAGTATAAAAGCGGCAAGACGATCACTGAATCTCCGAAGCGTTAAAAGACTTCGGGTCCTTACCCGCCTTGTGTTCCACCTGTCTTTTCCAGTAAGCCACTTCTAGGGTCTAGCATTTATCCCATAACTCCTATTGCTAGCCCATTCATGGTATTTAACTCGCCGGCGAGTAATCCCTCTAATAGCCTAACCACCGTTACTTCTATAAATGATCCCTCTGGTTCGACAGCTTGTGTGCCTAGTAATCCTAATGGCGGTACAGCTGGGGCTCCCAAGCCTCTTGTGGTTGATTCTCCTCTTATTATACTCGTTACCGAAGGTAAAACCGGGAATGCGTGTATCTTCCAGAGTTGTGGAGCTAGCGCCACCATATTTGGTAGAAAGATAGCTGGCAATGACCCCAAAAAATCTGCATCAAAGTTTTGGAGCCAAGCCCACCCACTCCGCTCCCAGGCCCCCTTTCCCCAATTTTTACAAACTTTGAGCTAGAGCCACCAAATTTGGTATGAAGATATCAATTGACATTCCACAAAGATCTGCCGCAAAAATTTGGATGCCACGCCCACCCATACCGCCCCCAGCCCCACTTTTTACAGACTTTGAGCTAGAGTCACCAAATTTGGTGCAGCGGAAAATCTTTCAGGCTGCGTAAACGCCTGCCGCATCCGTACCCCTTAGCAATCAGGCCTTTTTTTTACCGGTTTTAATACTGGTAACGAGTATACCACAGTCGGTTGCGTCCGACTGCAACGTTTCCACTTGTTACTGCTGAGAAGATTAAATTTAAACACGCCCGAAGTATATCTTCTTTCAATTTGTTCGGAAAAAATCTGGCCGCAGCAGCTTGTTGTTAAGGAGTATGAGAATAGGCGAATTAATACTTATAAGGGTATTAGGATTAGTTGTGCACCGCCTGTTAGCCACCCAGTTGCCTCCACTTCGGTGGCAAAAAACTAAGAAAACTACTTAGTTTTGCCTATCAAAATGTAAGAGGCCTTAACACTAAACATTCTAAATTTATGATTCACATATAGTTGCACTCACGGAAACCTGGTTTAAGCCCGATCTGATCCTTCAAAATATAACTTTTACAGATGCAATCGTGCCTTTCGAAAGGGGGGGAGAGGGTGTTGTTCTAATTTCTGTTGAATCTTGTTTTTCCTCTGAGCAGATTCATTCTCATGATCTTATATGATCCCGGACATAGGGTTTATATGTGTAAAAATATTACTAAACGGCAGTTCATTTATTTATTTATTTATTGAAAACCAATCATAAGGTTAAAACCTTAAGATAAGTAAGATTAACTAGCAATGGCTGCCGTGGCCTTCAGCTAGATTTAAGTGCTTAAATTAAAAGAGTTTTTCAATTGACAAGTAAATTATTAACTAAATAAGGGGATCTTATGTCTCAATTTTTACAAAGCGTTTTGTTTATGAATATGTGTATAGTTTTATAAAACAATTTTAGCTTTTATGAAGTGTTATTTATATACAATGTTGTAAATGTTCAAGTTTTTTTTTTTAATTCATTGTTCATATTTCAATGTATACATCTGCTTTCCTTAAAAAAAAAAAAAACTTAATGATTTTGTGTATGTTTTCTTCGGATGGGTTTCCTAACATATCTAATGGATTTTTGTTTCTGAAAATTTCTTTTTTATTATTAAGTAATGTGGGGCAAAAGTTAAATATATGTCTTAAGTTGAGAGTAGTATTTGATTGGCAAAAAGGACAAGTAGGTTGTATATTTGGGCTAAAATTAGTTTTGTGAGTTAGTCAGTGTGACCTAATCTGAGGCGGATTATTTTGATTTGATCCGATCTTGATATTTCGCTTTGTAAAGTTTTGCTTAGGTAGTCTTGTACGTGTTTTAAGTTTTTGTTAACGTCCCGGTACCATATGCTACACTGGGAGATTTGCCCTTTTAATTGAGAAGAGAGTTGGTTTTTAAGATATTTGTTTATGTCATTATAGTTAAAGTTAGGTGTAAGAATCAAAGGCATACGCGTGGAAGCTTTAGCCATGTGGTCGGCTAGCTCGTTACCATTAATAGCAGCGTGTCCAGGGATCCATATTAATTTGACTCTATGGGAGAGGGTGGTTAATAAGGATCTGACTAAAGAGGAATAATATTCATTATTGTTTAAGTTGGATAAGGCGTCTAAAGCTGACATGGAATCAGAGCATAAGACAAATGCTCCCTTCAGTGTTATACTCGTTACCGAAGGTAAAGAGTATATTGGTTTTGTGCAATGTCCGTCATGGTGTCTGTCCGTCTGACCGTCTGTCCGTCCGTATGGTTGCAAGTTTTTTCCACACCCTTCAAGCTAGAGACTTGAATATTTCCAATTCTCTTTCTCTATGGGATAGTAAATTAAAGTGTCGACATGGGGGTTCTACGATAACTGGGGGGCTGGCAAATCGATAAATTCGATAACTCAAAACCGATAAATCCACATATTTCGCAAATCCTTACAGCTAGAACTACCAAGATTGGTTAGAAGAAAGCTACTAGCAACCCCCAAAAAACTGCATCAAAAATTTTGGAGCCACGCCCCCATTCCGCCCCCAGCCCCACCGCATTTTAAAGTCAAAAAAGACTATATCTCCCTCAGTTTTTGAGCTATAGCCACCAAATTTGGTGCCAAGATAGGTGATGATGACCCCCTAAAAACTGCACCAAAAGTTTGGATGCCACGCCCACCAATACTGCCCTAGCCACCCCTATCTGCCCCAACGCTTCGTCAAAAACGGGAATGCGTGTATCTTCCAGAGTTGTGGAGCTAGAGCCACCAAATTTGCTAGGAAGATAGAATCTGTATCAAAGTTTTGGAGCTACGCCCACCCATTACGCCCCCCTTTATCCACTTTTTTCAAACTTCGAGCTAGAGTCACCAAATTTGATATGAAGATAGCAATTGACATTCCCAGCCCCGCTTTCCCCAATTTAACAAACTTTGAGCTACAGTCACCAAATTTGGTATGAAGATAGCAATTTACATTCCACAAAGATCTGCATCACAAATCTGGATGCCACGCCCACCCATACCGCCCCCAGCCCCCTTTCATAACAAACTTACAAGCTTTGAGCTAGAGTCATCAAATTTGTAAGGAAGATAGCTTGTGGCATCCCCATCTGCATCGGAAAATCTTTTAGGCAGTGTACACCTCTGCCGCATCCGTTCCCCTCTGCAGTCAGGCCTCTTTTTACCGGTTTTAATACTGGTATTGATTATGCCGCAGTCGGTTGCGTCCGACTGCAACGTTTCCACTTGTTTTAATTAATTTTATGGCTTCTAGGATTGCAATTAATACTGATGAAAAAACAGAAGAGTAATGTCGAAGATTGCCGTATTTGAGTGTGTGTGTTTCACTAGTTATAGCATAGCCGGTAGTATTGTTTTGTTGTGATCCGTCAGTGTAGATAAATGTGTGTTTTTTATATTCGTTTTTGATTCTGGAGAAATGTTGTTTGTATATGTGGGTAGGGGTATTTTTTTTGCAATGTATGCGGAGAGAGGTGTCTATTATGTCTTTAGGTAGTAGCCAGGGTGGTTGAAGGAATGGAATTTTGTGTGGTAGGTGAGGAAGACCGTTGTATTGTGATATATGAATTGTTCGTTCTATTGTTGCAATAAGTTTTTTTGTTGGAATGTATTTTGCGTTGTCTAATAATTCTCGCGATGGGGGTGTCTGCGGAGGTTAATAAGTTCTTAGATAGCTTTGCTGATAGAAGGTCTCGTTTGAGTTCTATTAGAGCAATGTTAGCTTCAAAGAGCATGTTGTTTATGGGTGTTGGGCGGAATGCACCAAGTGACATTCGAATGGCAGAGTTTAACGGTGTTTTTATTTTGTTAAGAATCGATTTGGGTGAGAAGCCATAAATGAACAGTGCATAATCTATTTTGGATACTATTGTTCACACAGAAAAAAAAATTTTAAATCGCATAATGTACACTTAGATTCTAAAATTTTTCGGAACGATTTTCGGTCTACACTTTTAATTTTAAATTCTAAAAGTGGAATTTTAAATTAAAATTTTAAAATTAAAATTTTCAGATTAAAATTTTTTATTTTATATTTAAAGTGCTTACATTTTAGTTTTCACAATGAAATCTTTTGATTGAAAATGTTTTCATTTTGAAGTTAAGCATTAGAAACCTTAAATTAACTAAAATAATTTTTGAATCGAAATGTTACATCCCGATATCAGTACTTAACTCCACCTCCACATAGGTGGTTAATTAATGTACAGATGTTTAGTATAAACTTCTAACTACTTATAAATTATTATTTAACTTTTTGCTTGGGGCACACGGGTACACACTAGTAGCAGCATTGCGTGATAGCTCTTTGTTTATAGTAAATAGATTCCTAGAATGTATGCGAGATAAATATTAATTATTTGTATAATTTTAAATTAATTTTTTAAGACTTACCGATCACGAAAAGCCAATAACTATGCCGCGACTCGAACCTGGGACCTTACAATTACCACGCGGATGCCTTAGCCATCGCGCTATTGCCGAATATGTCTTACAGGCAGTAAATTTTAATACATAGTAATAAAAGATATGCAATTTTTTTTCTTTTCTTTTTTTTGCACACGCTCTCTCGAAAAATAAGAGCGCCTCTCTCTCTCTCTGTTAAGCGTAATCCTAGACTCTAGGACCTAGAGCGTTTCGTACTGATTTCTAAAATTTTAATTATCAAATTAAATGTGCTCGTTTTAAATATGTTTTTTAATAGGGCAAATTATTAAATCTAAAATTTTTCATTTGAAGTTCGAGTAGTAAAAATGGAACACTTTGCTTCAAAAATTAAAAAAGCCTTAAAACAATATTTTTCAATTTAAAATCTAAAATTTAAATTTTTCATATTATAATTTTTCTGATTTCTTCAAATTAAAAATAGTAAATTACGATTTATAAAATTTTGAACTTAAACCGATTTGTACTGGTTTCTAAAATAGAAATTATAGATTTAAATGTGGTAGTTTTAGATATATATTTTAAAAGCGAACATTCTTAAATTTAAAATTTTCATTTTAGGTTTAAGAAGTAATTATTTAAATCAAAGTTTTTCCACATTGATTTTAATACGAATCGTTTTAAATTTGATGTTTCAATACGATTAATTTTAAAATCAAAAATTTTCGTATTGAAATTAAGAAAAAAAATTTAAAATCTGAATCTAAAATTAAAATGTTTGGTTTTACGTTTCATTTTTTTTTCTCTGTGTTGCTTTTGTAACTGTGATGAGGGTATGAGTATTGCTGTTAATTCTGGCGCTAGAAAGACATTTAACAATATTTAAACTTCTAGTCAATTGTGTTTTAAACTTATTCACGTGGGTATGCCATGTATATCTTCTGTTTACTGTTAGTCCCAGGATTTTCACAGATTCAACTGAAGCGACTTGCGTGTTTTTAAAGGAAATGTTGCATAAACAGTTATTTTTCCTGCATATGTGCAGGTGTTGACACTTGTTTGGAGATAATATGGCTCCAGAGTATGTGCACCAATTTTCAATGTTTTGAAACAAGTCGTCTAAGCTGTAGCATAGATTTTTTTTGTTAAAATTAATTAAAAGGAAGAAATCATCAGCATATGCACTGAACTTGATATCTTTTTGAATTGATATTAGGTAGCGAGTTTATTATATGCTATGAGAAAAAGTATCACTGATAGGTGTGAGCCTTGTGGTATACCGTTCTTTAATGGAAAACTGTAAGAGATTTGAGAAGCTATTCTTACGACAAGTTTTCTATTTGACATAAAATTTCTAACATACTGTATTATTTTAGGTCCTATTTTCCATTCTATTAATTGGTCAATTATTGTGTGGACTCCGATGTGGTCGAAAGCCTTTGAAAAATCAAGAGTGATGATTGAGGAGTGCCGCTCGGCGCCTAAAGATTAAGTTAACGGAAAATCAGCAAAGAGAAGGCTCTCAGTGACTGATTTACCTTTTTACACTCAAATTGGTTTGGGTGAAGTAAATTCTTTTGGGCTGTGAACCACCAAATTCTTTTGGCTATTATTTTGTCTAATGTCTTGGCTAAGCAGCAGTTAAGTGAGATTGGTCTGTATGAAGATATTTCTGTTTAATTAAGGCTGGGCTTAAGTATGGGTATGATACAGCTGGATTTATAGTTCTGGGGAATAAAGTTGTTGAATATATTATTAAAGTGGTTAACTATTCTTTCTTTAAGTGAGCTCGAAACATTTTTAATCATATCGTATGATATTCTATTAAGCCCTGGCGTTGACCCTTTTAGCGTCTGTAAGCTAGCTTGGAGTTCAATAAGTGTGATATTTTTTTCTATGAGCTGTGCTGGACGTTGGAGCGGATAGTTTGTGTTGAAACTAAAAAAGTGTTGCTAAATTTGTTGTCGTCTGAGAGATCTGACCAGTGTTTAGCGAAAACATCGGCTATTTTTATATATTTTTGCTAGAATTTAATCCGCAGAATAGTCTTATATTTGACCATATTTTGTCAGTTGGTGTAGAAGGGTCAATTGTCGAAGTAAATTTAAGAGTAGATTCCCTTTTGCTTAACTTTAATTCTCTTCTGAAGGCCGCATTGGCGCGTTTGTATTTTATTATATTTTCGTTATTTATTTGGCGTTTTAAAATTCTCCATGCTTTATTTTTTTTTTTGATCGTAGCTCGCTTAAAGTTTTATTCCACCAGGGAACGTTACAAATTAATTTTTTAGGAGAAGACTGTGGGATAGTGTTGTGAGCACTTACTAAAATGATTTTGTTTATAGAAGCGGCTTCTTTGTTGATGTTATTACTAACCGGAAGTTCTTCATTTATTTTGTTGGTCATTAAGCAAAAGGATTCCCAGTTTGCTTCTTTGGTTTTAAAGATTGGCCTATATATGTATTCTGTAGTGGGGGTTGGGAACAGGGATATAAGGATTGGAAAGTGGTCGCTGCCACAGAGTTCATTGAAAATTTTTCAATTTGTGTAGGGTGCAGTTTGTGGGGAGCATAATGACAAGTCTATGTGAGTAAATGTATTGTGAGTTGTGTAGAGCGTGGGTTATTTGTCGTTAAGAATTAGGTACTGGGATTGGTCGATAAATTTAGCCAAAATATTTCCTCTTCTGTTATTGCGGAGGGACCCAAAATTGGTGTGCCAACTGTTAAAGTCTCCCGTTATTAGGGCGTTAGTTTAGTTGCTAAAGGCATTTTCTAAATTTTGATGGGAGAATGGTATGCTTGGAGGAATGTAAACAGAAAATATTGAGTTTTTGTTTTGAGTTTATTTCTATAGCGACGTTTTCAAGGTCATTGGTCGAACCTAATTTAGAATATTGAATAGAATTGTGCACTAGGATTCCAGCTCCACCAAATCGGTTGGAGGCAGGACATGTTACTATATTGTAATTAACAGGGATGGGGAAGTTGTTTTTATCGAATATGTGAGTTTCTTGTAACGAAATTATTTGAGGTTTGTGTTCTTTGATTAAAATTAGTAGCTCACTATAGTTGTTGACATATCCTTTAATATTCCATTGCAGGACTCTTAAAGACATGTTGGAATAATAGATTTAAAGGTATAGTGTAGGAATTATAAATTTTTGGGTGCTGATTTTTGGAGAGCTAGTTTAAGTGTGTATTGAAACGATCTCGGTTGGACCGTCGGAAGTAGGGCCCATCCAGCCCCCCCGCACAACAGCACATTGCGCAGGTGTACGGACGCGCAGGCCAGGCCCAAGCCCCCGCCAGTCCAAACGAGATCGTTAAGAGTTAAAGTTTACTTAAGTTGAGTTACGTGATGTCTTCTATGCTTTCATCAATCGTTGAGTCTTCTGTATCAGATTTGGGGTTGGCTTTGCTTGTTGTATTTATTCTTGTTTTTATACTCGATACTAGAGATGGGATCGGGAAAGAAATTGCTTCCCATCCCATCCCGTCCCGAAATCAAATTCGCTTTTCCCATCCCGATTGTCCCGAAAAATTCTGTGTCTATCCCACGGGTCCCGACATTTTCCCGAATTTTTTTTTTTTCAAAATCTTACTTTAAATTTATATTTTTGCGCTGCACAAAATCCACAATTTGATCTGTAATCTTAATAATGTTGAAGTTTTCCCACACATCAGCTTTTGAGGAAGAATTTAAAAATACAATTTCTTTACTTTTTTTTCAATTAATTGCAAAATTTCAACACGCGTTGCCATAGCTGCACCAATTATTTTAAAAGAGTGACTGAAATTCGTTATAGTGAAAATACATCGTAAAAAATGCAATCGGTGGGTAATTTCGATAGATACAGAACATTTATCGAGTACTTTTTTTTTGGGTCCCGACTGATTTTTGGGTCCCGACATGTTTACCGGGACCCGTGGGAATTTCGGGATGGACCACTTATCCCGAATTTCCCGGATTTATTTAAAATCGTTCCCATCCCGCTCGATCCCGATAATTTTTTCGGGACCCGCGGGACTGCCGAAAATCCCGATCCCGACGCCCATCTCTACTCGATACCGAAGGTAAAGAGTATATTGGTTTTGTGCAATGTCCGTCATGGTGTTCGTCCGTCTGTCCGTCCGTATGTATGCAAGTTTTTTCCACACCCTTCAATATAGAGACTTGAAACTTTCCAATTCTCTTTATCTATGGGAAAGTAAATTAAAATGTCAAGATGGGTGTTCTACGATAACTGGGGGGCTGGCAAATCGATAAATTCGATTACTCAAAACCGATAAATCCACATATTTCGCACATCCTTACAGCTAGAACTACCAAATTTGGTAAGAAGATAGCTACTAGAAAACCCCAAAAAACTGCATCAAAAATTTTGGAGCCACGCCCTCCCGTTACGCCCCCAGCCCCCCCGCATTTTGAAATTAGATATGGCTATATCTCCCACAGTTTTTGAGCAAGAGCCACCAAATTTGGTGCCAAGATAGGTGATGACGACCCCCCAAAACTGCATCAAAAGTTTGGATGCCACGCCCACCAATACTGCCCTAGCCACCCCTATCTGCCCCAACGCTTCGTCAAAAACAGGAATGCGTGTATCTTCCAGAGCTGTGGAGCTAGAGTCACCAAATTTGGTATGAAGATAGCAATTTACATTCCACAAAGATCTGCATCACAAATCTGGATGCCACGCCCACTCATACCGCCCCCAGCCCCCCTTTCATAACAAACTTACAAGCTTTGAGCTAGAGTCATCAAATTTGTAAGGAAGATAGCTTGTGGCATCCCCATCTGCATCGGAAAATCTTTTAGGCAGTGTACACCTCTGCCGCATCCGTTCCCCTCTGCAGTCAGGCCTCTTTTTACCGGTTTTAATACTGGTATCGAGTATGCCGCAGTCGGTTGCGTCCGACTGCAACGTTTCCACTTGTTTTAATTAATTTTATGGCTTCTAGGATTGCAATTAATACTGATGAAAAAAAAGAAGAGTAATGTGGAAGATTGCCGTATTTGAGTGTGTGTGTTTCAGTAGTTATAGCATAGCCGGTAGTATTGTTTTGTTGTGATCCGTCAGTGTAGATAAATGTGTGTTTATACTCGATACCGAAGGTAAAGAGTATATTGAGTTTGTGCAATGTCCGTCATGGTGTCCGTCCGTCTGTCCGTCTGTATGTTCGCAACTTTTTTCCACACCCTTCAAGCTAGAGACTTGAAACTTTCCAATTCTCTTTATCTATGGGATAGTAAATTAAAGTGTCAAGATGGGGGTTCTACGATAACTGGGGGGCTGGCAAATCGATAAATTCGATAACTCAAAACCGATAAATCCACATATTTCGCACATCCTTATAGCTAGAACTACCAAATTTGGTAAGAAGATAGCTATTAGCAACCCCCAAAAAGCTGCATCAAAAATTTTGGAGCCACGCCCCCCCTTTCCGCCCCCAACACCCCCGCATTTTAAAGTCAAAAAAGCCTATATCTCCCTCAGTTTTTGAGCTTTAGGTGATGATGACCCCCCAAAAACTGCATCAAAAGTTTGGATACCACGCCCACCGATACTGCCCTAGCCGCCCCCATCCACCCCAACGCTTCGCCAAAAACGGGAATGCGTGTATCTTCCAGAATGGTGGAGCTAGAGCCACCAAATTTGGTAAGAAGATAGCTGGCAACGACCCCCAAAAATCTGCATCAAAGTTTTGGAGCCACGCCCACCCATTCCGCCCCCAACATTTTTAAATCACAAATGGCTGTATCTCCCTCATTTTTAGAGCTAGAGCCACCAAATTTGAGCCAAGATAGGTGATGATGACCCCCCTAAAACTGCATCAAAAGTTTGGATGCCACGCCCACCAATACTGCCCTAGCCGCCCCCATCCACCCCAACGCTTCGCCAAAAACGGGAATGCGTGTTTCTTCCAGAATTGTGGAGCTAGAGCCACCAAATTTGGTAAGAAGATAGCTGGCAACGACCCCCCTAAAACTGCATCAAAAGTTTGGATGCCACGCCCACCAATACTGCCCTAGCCGCCCCCATCCACCCCATCGGTTGCGTCCGACTGCAACGTTTCCACTCGTCCTTATATTCGTTTTTGATTCTGGAGAAATGTTGTTTGTATATATGGGTAGGGGTATTTTTTTTGCAATGTATGCGGAGAGAGGTGTCTATTATGTCTTTAGGTAGTAGCCAGGGTGGTTGAAGGAATGGAATTTTGTGTGGTAGGTGAGGAAGACCGTTGTATTGTGATATATGAATTGTTCGTTCTATTGATGCAATAATTTTTTTGTTGGAATGTATTTTGCGTTGTCTAATAATTCTCGCGATGGGAGTGTCTGCGGAGGTTAATAAGTTCTTTGATAGCTTTGCTGATAGAAGGTCTCGTTTAAATTCTATTAGAGCAATGTTAGCTTCAAAGAGCATGTTGTTTATGGGTGTTGAGCGGAATGCACCAAGTGACATTCGAATGGCAGAGTTTAACGGTGTTTTTATTTTGTTAAGAATCGATTTGGGTGAGCAGCCATAAATGAACAGTGCATAATCTATTTTGGATACTATTGTTGCTTTTGTAACTGTGATGAGGGTATGAGTATTGCTGTTAATTCTGGTGCTAGAAAGACATTTAACAATATTTAAACTTCTAGACAATTGTGTTTTAAACTTATTCACGTGGGTATGCCATGTATATCTTCTGTTTATTGTTAGTCCCAGGATTTTCACAGATTCAACTGAAGCGACTTGCGTGTTTTTAAAGGAAATGTTGCATAAACAGTTATTTTTCCTGCATATGTGCAGGTGTTGACACTTGTTTGGAGATAATATGGCTCCAGAGTATGTGCACCAATTTTCAATGTTTTGAAACAAGTCGTCTAAGCTGTAGCATAGATTTTTTTTGTTAAAATTAATTAAAAGGAAGAAATCATCAGCATATGCACTGAACTTGATATCTTTTTGAATTGATATTAGGGTAGCGAGTTTATTATATGCTATGAGAAAAAGTATCACTGATAGGTGTGAGCCTTGTGGTATACCGTTCTTTAATGGAAAACTGTAAGAGATTTGAGAAGCTATTCTTACGACAAGTTTTCTATTTGACATAAAATTTCTAACATACTAATTGGTCAATTATTGTGTGGACTCCGATGTGGTCGAAAGCCTTTGAAAAATCAAGAGTGATGATTGAGGAGTGCCGCTCGGCGCCTAAAGATTTAGTTAACGGAAAATCAGCA
This sequence comes from Scaptomyza montana, assembly GCA_018904305.1. NCBI lineage: Eukaryota > Metazoa > Arthropoda > Insecta > Diptera > Drosophilidae > Scaptomyza > Scaptomyza montana. The sequence continues at coordinate 58,412 of JAEIGR010000169.1, forward strand.
AAGAGAAGGCTCTCAGTGACTGATTTACCTTTTTTACACTCAAATTGGTTTGGGTGAAGTAAATTCTTTTGGGCTGTGAACCACCAAATTCTTTTGGCTATTATTTTGTCTAATGTCTTGGCTAAGCAGCAGTTAAGTGAGATTGGTCTGTATGAAGATATTTCTGTTTAATTAAGGCTGGGCTTAAGTATGGGTATGATACAGCTGGATTTATAGTTCTGGGGAATAAAGTTGTTGAATATATTATTAAAGTGGTTAACTATTCTTTCTTTAAGTGAGCTCGAAACATTTTTAATCATATCGTATGATATTCTATTAAGCCCTGGCGTTGACCCTTTTAGCGTCTGTAAGCTAGCTTGGAGTTCAATAAGTGTGATATTTTTTTCTATGAGTTGTGCTGGACGTTGGAGCGGATAGTTTGTGTTGAAACTAAAAAAGTGTTGCTAAATTTGTTGTCGTCTGAGAGATCTGACCAGTGTTTAGCGAAAACATCGGCTATTGTTCTTCTGGATGTTTCAATTTGGTTTTTAAATGGGTTGTGTAGGCAGTGGATATTTTTGCTAGAATTTAATCCGCAGAATAGTCTTATATTTGACCATATTTTATCAGTTGGTGTAGAAGGGTCAATTGTCGAAGTAAATTTAAGAGTAGATTCCTTTTTGCTTAACTTTAATTCTCTTCTGAAGGCCGCATTGGCGCGTTTGTATTTTATTATATTTTCGTTATTTATTTGGCGTTTTAAAATTCTCCATGCTTTATTTTTTTTTTGATCGTAGCTCGCTTAAAGTTTTATTCCACCAGGGAACGTTACAAATTAATTTTTTAGGAGAAGACTGTGGGATAGTGTTGTGAGCACTTACTAAAATGATTTTGTTTATAGAAGCGGCTTCTTTGTTGATGTTATTACTTACCGGAAGTTCTTCATTTATTTTGTTGGTCATTAAGCAAAAGGATTCCCAGTTTGCTTCTTTGGTTTGAAAGATTGGCCTATATATGTTTTCTGTAGAAGGGGTTGGGAACAGGGATATAAGGATTGGAAAGTGGCCTATTTATGTTTTCTGTAGTAGGGGTTGGGAACAGGGATATAAGGATTGGAAAGTGGTCGCTGCCACAGAGTTCATTGAAAATTTTTCAATTTGTGTAGGGTGCAATTTGTGGGGAGCATAATGACAAGTCTATGTGAGTAAATGTATTGTGAGTTGTGTAGAGCGTGGGTTATTTGTCGTTAAGAATTAGGTACTGGGACTGGTCGATAAATTTAGCCAAAATATTTCCTCTTCTGTTATTGCGGAGGGACCCAAAATTGGTGTGCGAACTGTTAAAGTCTCCCTTTATTAGGGCGTTAGTTTAGTTGCTAAAGGCATTTTCTAAATTTTGATGGGAGAATGGTATGCTTGGAGGAATGTAAACATAAAATATTGAGAGTTTTTGATTTGAGTTTATTTCTATAGGGACGTTTTCAAGGTCATTGGTCGAACCTAATTTAGAATATTGAATAGAATTGTGCACTAGGATTCCAGCTCCACCAAATCGGTTGGAGGCAGGACATGTAACTATATTGTAATTAACAGGGATGGGGAAGTTGTTTTTATCGAATATGTGAGTTTCTTGTAACGAAATTATTTGAGGTTTGTGTTCTTTGATTAAAATTAGTAGCTCACTATAGTTGTTGACATATCCTTTAATATTCCACTGCAGGACTCTTAAAGACATGTTGGAATAATAGATTTAAAGGTATAGTGTAGGAATTATAAATTTTTGGGTGCTGATTTTTGGTGAGCTAGTTTAAGTGTGTATTGAAACGATATCGGTTGGACCGTCGGAAGTAGGGCCCATCCAGCCCCCCCGCACAACAGCACATTGCGCAGGTGTACGGACGCGCAGGCCAGGCCCAAGCCCCCGCCAGTCCAAACGAGATCGTTTAGAGTTAAAGTTTACTTAAGTTGAGTTACGTGATGTCTTCTATGCTTTCATCAATCGTTGAGTCTTCTGTATCAGATTTGTGGTTGGCTTTGCTTGTTGTATTTATTCTTGTTTTTATACTCGATACTAGAGATGGGATCGGGAAAGAAATTGCTTCCCATCCCATCCCGTCCCGAAATCAAATTCGCTTTTCCCATCCCGATTGTCCCGAAAAATTCTGTGCCTATCCCACGGGTCCCGACATTTTCCCGAATTTTTTTTTCAAAATCTTACTTTAAATTTATATTTTTGCGCTGCACAAAATCCACAATTTGATCTGTAATCTTAATAATGTTGAAGTTTTCCCACACATCAGCTTTTGAGGAAGAATTTAAAAATACAATTTCTTTACTTTTTTTTCAATTAATTGCAAAATTTCAACACGCGTTGCCATAGCTGCACCAATTATTTTAAAAGAGTGACTGAAATTCGTTATAGTGAAAATACATCGTAAAAAATGCAATCGGTGGGTAATTTCGATAGATACAGAACATTTATCGAGTACTTTTTTTTTGGATCCCGACATGTTTACCGGGACCCGTGGGAATTTCGGGATGGACCACTTATCCCGACTTTCCCGGATTTATTTAAAATCGTTCCCATCCCGCTCGATCCCGATAATTTTTTCGGGACCCGCGGGATTGCCGAAAATCCTGATCCCGACGCCCATCTCTACTCGATACCGAAGGTAAAGAGTATATTGGTTTTGTGCAATGTCCGTCATGGTGTCCGTCCGTCTGTCCGTCCGTATGTATGCAAGTTTTTTCCACACCCTTCAATATAGAGACTTGAAACTTTCCAATTCTCTTTATCTATGGGAAAGTAAATTAAAGTGTCAAGATGGATGTTCTACGATAACTGGGGGCTGGCAAATCGATAAATTCGATAACTGAAAACCGATAAATCCACATATTTCGCACATCCTTACAGCAAGAACTACCAAATTTGGTAAGAAGATAGCTACTAGAAAACCCCAAAAAACTGCATCAAAAATTTTGGAGCCACGCCCCCCATTCCGCCCCAAGCCACCCCCGCATTTTAAAGTCAAAAAAGCCTATATCTCCCAAAGTTTTTGAGCTAAAGCCACCAAATTTGGTGCCAAGATAGGTGATGATGACCCCCTATTATTATTATTATTATAACTAGGGCCTTGTTGCACTGCGACCAGATGTTAGGTCTTTTGTGCCGGCCTGTAGGAATTAGGGTAGAGCCTCTATACCAAGGCTTCTAATAAAAGAGAGCAATTTGGTAGGGTCTATATGTTCCCATATCCTGTAGGGGGGGAAGAGTTCACCTCCTAGTTGTAGAAGTCGACGTCTGCTTAGCGAGGGGCATTCACATAGAACATGTTCTGATGTTTCAGGCTCCATCTCACAGAATCTGCATGTGTCGATTTCTGTAAGTTTTAATTTCTTAAGGTGATACCTTAGATTGCAATGACCCGTTAGGTAGCCTGTAAGAATACGTATTTCGTTCTTTTTTAGATTGATGATGCGTTTTGATCGCGTCATCTGGGGGACGAGAAATGGTTTGGCTTGTCTCAGCCCTGCACTGTCGGTCCAGTGGCGACTTATTTCCTTTTCCTCCCATTTCCTACCAGTTCTCTTTTGTGTCCTTTCGAGAGTCCACAGAACGGTTCAGGGCCGATTAGTGGTGACATTGCCCCGCGTTTTGCTAGGGAGTCTGCTACCTCGTTTCCTATGTGGCCTTCATGCCCCGGCACCCAGCCCATCGTTAAGATGTTTTTTGAGGCAAGGGCGTTCAGCTGCTGGAAACAGTTCTCTACAAGTCTGGAGGAGATCCTGAAGGATCTTAGCGCTATGAGCGCCGCCTGACTGTCAGAGAAGATGTAAATCCGTGCACCTTGCATTTTCCTGCGAAGGCATTCACGAGCACAGATTTCTATAGCGTATATCTCTGCTTGGAAAATGGTTGGAGACTTTCCCATGGATATGGACTTGTTGAACCTTGGTCCAAAAATACCAGCCCCGGTGTCGCCGTTTTCCAGTTTTGACCCGTCAGTGTACCACGTTTGTGATCCACTGGGTAGAGATATTGATTTTGTTTTCCAATCATGTCTGGTGTGCAAGACTACAGAGAAGTTTCTGTGGAAAACAAGTTTTTTTCTGTTCGTCAGTTACGCGCAGAATGGGCTCATTTATTAGGGGTTCAAGAACCCGAAGATGCCCGGTAAGATCACCACTTTTATAATAGTGATGTTTTGAAGGCGAAGTGCCCCCAGGCAGGCCTCCTTTTCAAGGTGATGGGTAGAGGGGGTATGCCAGTTATAACTCCAAGTGCTGCAGTGGGACATGTTCGGATGGCTCCAGTGATGCCTATGCAGACTAGTCGTTGTAGTTTGGTAAGTGCAGCTGCAGCTGTCTTCTGGGTAGATTTCGTCCACCAAGCAAGAGATGCATAGGTTAGGATCGGTTTTACCACAGTGTTAAAAGACCAGTAGATCATTTTGGGACTTAGGCCCCATGTTCTACCGAAAAGCCTGTTACAAGCGAAGTGTGCTCGAGTGGCTTTATTTATGGTCTTTTCAAGGTGTGCATTCCAGTTGAGCTTGGAGTCAAGTGTAACTCCTAAGTAGTTGGCTTCAACCGAAAAGTCAATGGTAGATTCATTTAAGGATGGTCTTTTTAGAGACAGAGACCTTTTCCTGGTAAAAGGAACTAAAACAGTTTTAGACGGGTTTATGGACAATCCTTTGTCCTGACACCATCTGTTGGATATGTTGAGGGCTTGCTGCATGCGGTCCGAGATGGTTTGCTTATGCCAGACCACTATATAGATGACTAGGTCATCAGCGTAGCCTTGAGTGGCGAACCCTAAGTCGTTGAGCTTATAGAGTAGCTCGTCGATGACCAGAGTCCACAAGAGAGGAGAGAGTACTCCCCCTTGAGGGCACCCCTTGTGGCTGTGATTGAGGTCATGGTTCCTCCAAGGTCTACAGTTATTATTCTGGATTTAAGCATTTCCAGAATCCACCTAATAATGAGTGTGGGTACATTTTTATGTACAAGAGAGGCACGGATAGCCTGATATGACGTGTTGTCAAAAGCTCTTGATATGTCTAAAAAGGCACATAGTGCTATTTGTTGAGCGCCAATGGCCTTTTCAATGGTGGTTGTAAGGCAATGAATGGCAGTCTCAGTTGACTTACCAGCTTGGTACGCATATTGGTACTTATGTAAGGGAAGCTGCTTGAGATTCATCTCCCTGATGTGCTGGTCAATTATCTTCTCCATAGTTTTAAGGAAGAAGGAGCTAAGACTAATTGGTCTATAAGACTTAGGCAATTGGGAATCTTTCTTCCCTACCTTAGGAATAAACACAACTTTCACTTTAGCCCATTTGCTTGGTATGTGTCCAAACAAGAGACTAGCTCGGAATAAGCGGACCAGGGGGATTGCGAGTTGGTGCAGTCCCCGCTGCATCAAGCATGGATATATTCCATCTGGCCCAGGGGGATTTGTATGGACTGAAGCTCTGTATAGCCCATTGTACGCTATTTTGATGAAACAGTCTATAGGGCAAGTTTCCAAAACGTTCAGAGGGATAGAGGGGTTCCCCTTCCCTCAGCCCTATTGGAGTCTGCCACCATAGCCACTCGCAAGTGTGGGCACTCTCCAGTCCCAGAGAGGTAGGTTGGTGCCTCACCCTCTGAGCTGCGCTGCTCCACAGCCACGCACCCGGGAAAATGAGTAGTCAAAAGAAGGCTGCTCGTTTCCCTTGGGTCGTTTGTGTGTGTTCCCTCTGGCTTTTTCAACGGACAGATGCCGTTTGAGTGGTCCTTGGAAAGGGCTTTTTTGTAGCCTGACAGCTTCCGGGAGGTTTGAAATCTGCCCGCAGTGTTGGCGCCATGTAGCCCGTTTGGACCTTCTCAGCTCTTTATTATAGAGCGTTAAAGCAGATTTGTAGGAATCCCATGTGGTTTTCCCACTCTTTGCTTTATTGAAGAGCTTTCGCGCAGCCTTTTTGAGATCGTCAAGGCTCTTGTTCCACCAGGGAACAGCCCTTCTGGTTTTGCGAACTTTTTGTTCGCAGCTAGCGTGATAAGCCGATTTAATGTTCGTATGAAGCACAGTAGCTTCACGCTCTAGCTCGTCAATGGACAATATCGGACGGGTGGAGCAGTCTCTGGATGATGACCCCCTAAAAACTGCATCAAAAGTTTGGATGCCACGCCCACCGATACTGCCCGAGCCGCTCCCATCCACCCCGACGCTTCGTCAAAAACGGGAATGCGTGTATCTTCCAGAGTTGTGGAGCTAGAGCCTCCAAATTTGGTGGGAAGATAGCTGGTAACGACCCCCAAAAATCTGCATCAAAGTTTTGGAAACACGCCCTCCATTTCGCCCCCTTTCATCACTTTTTACAATTTTCGAGATAGAGTCACCAAATTTGGTATGAAGATAGCAATTGACATTCCACAAAAATCTGCATCAAATTTGGATGCCACGCCCACACCATTTACAATTTTTGAGCTAGAGTCACCAAATTTGGTATGAAGATAGCAATTGACATTTCACAAAGATCTGCATCAAAAATTGGGATGCCACGCCCACCCATACCGCCCCCAGCCCCCCTTTCCCCACTTTTTACAAACTTTGAGCTAAAGTCACCAAATTTGGTATGAAGATAGCAATTGACATTTCACAAAGATCTGCATCAAAATTGGGATGCCACGCCCACCCATACCGCCCCCAGCCCCCTTTCCCCCACTTTTTACAAACTTCGAGCTAGAGTTATAAAATTTGGTATGAAGATAGCAATTGACATTTCACAAAGATATGCATCAAAAATTGGGATGCCACGCCCACCCATACCGCCCCCAGCCCCCCTTTCCCGAATATTTACAAATTTCCAGCTAGAGTCACCAAATTTGGTATGGAGATAGCAATTGACATTTCACAAAGATCTGCATCAAAAATTTGGATGCCACGCCCACCCATACCGCCCTTTCCCCACATTTTACAAGCTTTGAGATAGAGTCACCAAATTTGCAACGAAGACAGCTGGTGGCATCTCCATCTGCATCGGAGAATCTTTAAGGCAGCGTACACCCCTGCCTCATCCGTACCCCTTTGCAATGAGTGCTCTTTTTACCGGTTTTAATACTGGTATCGAGTATACCGCAGTCGGTTGCGTCCGACTGCAACGTTTCCACTTGTTTTTATACTCGATACCGAAGGTAAAGAGTATATTGAGTTTGTGCAATGTCCGTCATGGTGTCTGTCCGTCTGTCCGTCTGTCCGTCTGTATGAACGCAACTTTTTTCCACACCCTTCAAGCTAGAGACTTGAAACTTTCCAATTCTCTTTATCTATGGGATAGTAAATTAAAGTGTCAAGATGGGGTTCTACGATAACTGGGGGGCTGGCAAATCGATAAATTCGATAACTCAAAACAGATAAATCCACATATTTCGCACATCCTTACAGCTAGAACTACCAAATTTGGTAAGAAGATAGCTACTAGCAACCCCAAAAAACTGCATCAAAAATTTTGGAGCCACGCCCCCATTCCGCCCCCAGCCCCCCCGAATTTTAAAGTCAAAAAAAGCCTATATCTCCCACAGTTTTTGAGCTATAGCCACCAAATTTGGTGCCAAGATAGGTGATGATGACCCCTCAAAAACTGCATCAAAAGATTGGATGCCACGCCCACCAATACCGCCCTAGCCACCCCCATGTGCCCCAAACGCTTCGTCAAAAACGGGAATGCGTGTATCTTCCAGAGTTGTGGAGTTAGAGCCACCAAATTTGGTAGGAAGATAGCTGGCAACGACCCCCAAAAATCTGCATCAAAGTTTTTGAGCCACGCCCTCCATTTCGCCCCCCTTTCCTCACTTTTTACAATTTTCGAGCTAAAGTCACCAAATTTGGGATGAAGATAGCAATTGACATTTCAGAAAGATCTGCATCAAAAATTTGGATTCCACTTCCACCCATACCGCCCCCAGCCCCCCCTTTTTACACTTTTTACAAATTTCGAGCTAGAGTCACCAAATTTGGTATGAAGATAGCAATTGACATTTCAGAAAGATCTGCATCAAAAATTTTGATGCCACGCCCACCCATACCGCCCCCAGCCCCCTTTCCCCACTTATTTCAAATTTCGAGCTAGAGTCACCAAATTTGGTATGAAGATAGCAATTGACATTTCAGAAAGATCTGCATCAAAAATTTAGATGCTACGCCCACCCATACCGCCCCCAGCCCCCCTTTCCCACTTATTACAAAATTCGAGCAAGAGTCACCAAATTTGGTATGAAGATAGCAATTGACATTTCAGAAAGATCTGCAACAAAAATTTGGAAGCCACGCCCACACAAACCGCCCCCAGCCCCCCCTTCCCACACCTTTTAAAAATTTTGAGCTAGAGTCACCAAATTTGTTATGATGATAACAATTGACATTCCACAAAGATCTGCATCAAAAATTTGGATGCCACGCCCACCCAAACCGCCCCCAGCCCCCCCTTTCCCCACCTTTTACAAATTTTGAGCTAGAGTCACCAAATTTGGTATGAAGATAGCAATTGACATTTCAGAAAGATCTGCAACAAAAATTTTGATGCCACAACTACCCATTTCGCCCACAGCCCTCCCCCCCTCCCTTTCCCCACCTTTTACAAACTTTGAGCTAGAGTCACCAAATTTGGAAGGAAGATAGCTGGTGGCATCCCCATCTGTACGGAGAATCTTTAAGGCAGCGTAAACCCCTGCCGCATCCGTACCCCTTTTCATTCAGGCCTCTTTTTACCGGTTTTAATTCTGGTATCGAGTATGCCGCAGTTGGTTGCGTCCGACTGCAACGTTTCCACTTGTTTATTACATAGTTGTGCTTGTCGTTGGAGCTGAAAGTTTGTGTTGAAAGTATTATTTATATTTGTGAACTAAAAAAGTGTTGCTAAATTTGTTGTCGTCTGAGAGATCTGACCAGTGTTTAGCGAAAACATCGGCTATTGTTCTTCTGGATTTTTATACTCGATACCGAAGGTAAAGAGTATATTGGTTTTGTGCAATGTCCGTCATGGTGTCCGTCCGTCTGTCCGTCTGTCCGTCCGTATGTTCGCAAAATTTTCCACACCCATCAAGCTAGAGACTTGAAAATTTCCAATTCTCTTTATCTATGGGATAGTAAATTAAAGTGTCAAGATGGTGGTTGTACGATAACTGGGGGGCTGGCAAATCGATAAATTCGATAACTCAAAACCGATAAATCCACATATTTCGCAAATCCTTACAGCTAGAACAACAAAGTTTGGTAAGAAGAAAGCTACTAGAAACCCCCAAAAAACTGCATCAAAAATTTTGGAGCCATGCCCCCATTCCGCCCCCAGCTCCACCGCAATTTGAAATCAGAAATGGCTATATCTCCCACAGTTTTTGAGCTATAGCCACAAAATTTAATGCCAAGATAGGTGATGTTGACCCCCCAAAAACTGCATCAAAAGTTTGGATGCCACGCCCACTAATAATGCCCTAGCCGCCTCCATCCACCCAAACGCTTCGTCAAAAACGGGAATGCGTGTATCTTATAGAGTTGAAGAGCTAGAGCCTCCAAATTTGGTAAGAAGATAGCTGGTAAGGACCCCCAAAAAAACTGCATGAAAGTGATGGAGCCACGCCCACCCATTTCGCCCCCCTTTCCCCACCTTTTACAAACTTTTAGCTAGAGTCACCAAATTTGGTATGAAGATAGCAATTGACATCCCACATATATCTGCAGCAAAAATTTGGATGCCACACCCACCCATACCGCCCCCAGCCCCCCTTTCCCACTTTGTCCAATTTTTGTGCTAGAGTCACCAAATTTGGTATGAAGATAGCAATTGACATTCCACAAAGATCTGCATCACAAATTTCGATGCCACGCCCACCTATACCGCCCCTAGCTCCAAGCCCCCTATCCACACTTTTTACAAATTTCGAGCTACAGTCACCAAATTTGGTATGAAGATAGCAATTGACATTCCACAAAGATGTGCATCACAAAACTGGATGCCACGCCCACCCATACTGCCTCCAGCCCTCCATTCCCAACAATATTACAAACTTTGAGCTAGTCATCAAATTTGTAAGGAAGATAGCTTGTGGCATCCCCATCTGCATCGGAAAATTTTTTAGTCAGTGTACACCTCTGCCGCATCCGTACCCCTCAGCATTCAGGCCTCGTTTTACCGGTTTTAATACTGGTATCGAGTATGCCGCAGTCGGTTGCTTCCGACTGCAACGTTTCCACTTGTTCAATTTGGTTATTATATGGGTTGTGTAGGCAGTGGATATTTTTGCTAGGATTTAATCCGCAGAACAGTCTTATATTTGACCATATTTTGTCAGTTGGTGTAGAAGGGTCAATTGTCGAAGTAAATTTAAGGGTAAATTCCCTTTAGCGTTACGAATTAATTTTTTAGGAGAAGACTGTGGGATAGTGTTGTGAGCACTTACTAAAATGATTTTGTTTATAGAAGCGGCTTCTTTGTTGATGTTATTACTAACCGGAAGTTCTTCATTTATTTTGTTGGTCATTAAGCAAAAGGATTCCCAGTTTGCTTCTTTGGTTTTAAAGATTGGCCTATATATGTATTCTGTAGTGGGGGTTGGGAACAGGGATATAAGGATTGGAAAGTGGTCGCTGCCACAGAGTTCATTGAAAATTTTTCAATTTGTGTAGGGTGCAATTTGTGGGGAGCATAATGACAAGTCTATGTGAGTAAATGTATTGTGAGTTGTGTAGAGCGTGGGTTATTTGTCGTTAAGAATTAGGTACTGGGACTGGTCGATAAATTTAGCCAAAATATTTCCTCTTCTGTTATTGCGGAGGGACCCAAAATTGGTGTGCGAACTGTTAAAGTCTCCCTTTATTAGGGCGTTAGTTTAGTTGCTAAAGGCATTTTCTAAATTTTGATGGGAGAATGGTATGCTTGGAGGAATGTAAACATAAAATATTGAGAGTTTTTGATTTGAGTTTATTTCTATAGGGACGTTTTCAAGGTCATTGGTCGAACCTAATTTAGAATATTGAATAGAATTGTGCACTAGGATTCCAGCTCCACCAAATCGGTTGGAGGCAGGACATGTTACTATATTGTAATTAACAGGGATGGGGAAGTTGTTTTTATCGAATATGTGAGTTTCTTGTAACGAAATTATTTGAGGTTTGTGTTCTTTGATTAAAATTAGTAGCTCACTATAGTTGTTGACATATCCTTTAATATTCCACTGCAGGACTCTTAAAGACATGTTGGAATAATAGATTTAAAGGTATAGTGTAGGAATTATAAATTTTTGGGTGCTGATTTTTGGTGAGCTAGTTTAAGTGTGTATTGAAACGATATCGGTTGGACCGTCGGAAGTAGGGCCCATCCAGCCCCCCGCACAACAGCACATTGCGCAGGTGTACGGACGCGCAGGCCAGGCCCAAGCCCCCGCCAGTCCAAACGAGATCGTTTAGAGTTAAAGTTTACTTAAGTTGAGTTACGTGATGTCTTCTATGCTTTCATCAATCGTTGAGTCTTCTGTATCAGATTTGTGGTTGGCTTTGCTTGTTGTATTTATTCTTGTTTTTATACTCGATACTAGAGATGGGATCGGAAAGAAATTGCTTCCCATCCCATCCCGTCCCGAAATCAAATTCGCTTTTCCCATCCCGATTGTCCCGAAAAATTCTGTGCCTATCCCACGGGTCCCGACATTTTCCCGAATTTTTTTTTTCAAAATCTTACTTTAAATTTATATTTTTGCGCTGCACAAAATCCACAATTTGATCTGTAATCTTAATAATGTTGAAGTTTTCCCACACATCAGCTTTTGAGGAAGAATTTAAAAATACAATTTCTTTACTTTTTTTCAATTAATTGCAAAATTTCAACACGCGTTGCCATAGCTGCACCAATTATTTTAAAAGAGTGACTGAAATTCGTTATAGTGAAAATACATCGTAAAAAATGCAATCGGTGGGTAATTTCGATAGATACAGAACATTTATCGAGTACTTTTTTTTTGGATCCCGACATGTTTACCGGGACCCGTGGGAATTTCGGGATGGACCACTTATCCCGACTTTCCCGGATTTATTTAAAATCGTTCCCATCCCGCTCGATCCCGATAATTTTTTTCGGGACCCGCGGGATTGCCGAAAATCCTGATCCCGACGCCCATCTCTACTCGATACCGAAGGTAAAGAGTATATTGGTTTTGTGCAATGTCCGTCATGGTGTCCGTCCGTCTGTCCGTCCGTATGTATGCAAGTTTTTTCCACACCCTTCAATATAGAGACTTGAAACTTTCCAATTCTCTTTATCTATGGGAAAGTAAATTAAAGTGTCAAGATGGGTGTTCTACGATAACTGGGGGGCTGGCAAATCGATAAATTCGATAACTGAAAACCGATAAATCCACATATTTCGCACATCCTTACAGCAAGAACTACCAAATTTGGTAAGAAGATAGCTACTAGAAAACCCCAAAAAACTGCATCAAAAATTTTGGAGCCACGCCCCCCATTCCGCCCCAAGCCACCCCCGCATTTTAAAGTCAAAAAAGCCTATATCTCCCAAAGTTTTTGAGCTAAAGCCACCAAATTTGGTGCCAAGATAGGTGATGATGACCCCCTATTATTATTATTATTATAACTAGGGCCTTGTTGCACTGCGACCAGATGTTAGGTCTTTTGTGCCGGCCTGTAGGAATTAGGGTAGAGCCTCTATACCAAGGCTTCTAATAAAAGAGAGCAATTTGGTAGGGTCTATATGTTCCCATATCCTGTAGGGGGAAGAGTTCACCTCCTAGTTGTAGAAGTCGACGTCTGCTTAGCGAGGGGCATTCACATAGAACATGTTCTGATGTTTCAGGCTCCATCTCACAGAATCTGCATGTGTCGATTTCTGTAAGTTTTAATTTCTTAAGGTGATACCTTAGATTGCAATGACCCGTTAGGTAGCCTGTAAGAATACGTATTTCGTTCTTTTTTAGATTGATGATGCGTTTTGATCGCGTCATCTGGGGGACGAGAAATGGTTTGGCTTGTCTCAGCCCTGCACTGTCGGTCCAGTGGCGACTTATTTCCTTTTCCTCCCATTTCCTACCAGTTCTCTTTTGTGTCCTTTCGAGAGTCCACAGAACGGTTCAGGGCCGATTAGTGGTGACATTGCCCCGCGTTTTGCTAGGGAGTCTGCTACCTCGTTTCCTATGTGGCCTTCATGCCCCGGCACCCAGCCCATCGTTAAGATGTTTTTTGAGGCAAGGGCGTTCAGCTGCTGGAAACAGTTCTCTACAAGTCTGGAGGAGATCCTGAAGGATCTTAGCGCTATGAGCGCCGCCTGACTGTCAGAGAAGATGTAAATCCGTGCACCTTGCATTTTCCTGCGAAGGCATTCACGAGCACAGATTTCTATAGCGTATATCTCTGCTTGGAAAATGGTTGGAGACTTTCCCATGGATATGGACTTGTTGAACCTTGGTCCAAAAATACCAGCCCCGGTGTCGCCGTTTTCCAGTTTTGACCCGTCAGTGTACCACGTTTGTGATCCACTGGGTAGAGATATTGATTTTGTTTTCCAATCATGTCTGGTGTGCAAGACTACAGAGAAGTTTCTGTGGAAAACAAGTTTTTTTTCTGTTCGTCAGTTACGCGCAGAATGGGCTCATTTATTAGGGGTTCAAGAACCCGAAGATGCCCGGTAAGATCACCACTTTTTATAATAGTGATGTTTTGAAGGCGAAGTGCCCCCAGGCAGGCCTCCTTTTTCAAGGTGATGGGTAGAGGGGGTATGCCAGTTATAACTCCAAGTGCTGCAGTGGGACATGTTCGGATGGCTCCAGTGATGCCTATGCAGACTAGTCGTTGTAGTTTGGTAAGTGCAGCTGCAGCTGTCTTCTGGGTAGATTTCGTCCACCAAGCAAGAGATGCATAGGTTAGGATCGGTTTTACCACAGTGTTAAAAGACCAGTAGATCATTTTGGGACTTAGGCCCCATGTTCTACCGAAAAGCCTGTTACAAGCGAAGTGTGCTCGAGTGGCTTTATTTATGGTCTTTTCAAGGTGTGCATTCCAGTTGAGCTTGGAGTCAAGTGTAACTCCTAAGTAGTTGGCTTCAACCGAAAAGTCAATGGTAGATTCATTTAAGGATGGTCTTTTTAGAGACAGAGACCTTTTCCTGGTAAAAGGAACTAAAACAGTTTTAGACGGGTTTATGGACAATCCTTTGTCCTGACACCATCTGTTGGCTATGTTGAGGGCTTGCTGCATGCGGTCCGAGATGGTTTGCTTATGCCAGACCACTATATAGATGACTAGGTCATCAGCGTAGCCTTGAGTGGCGAACCCTAAGTCGTTGAGCTTATAGAGTAGCTCGTCGATGACCAGAGTCCACAAGAGAGGAGAGAGTACTCCCCCTTGAGGGCACCCCTTGTGGCTGTGATTGAGGTCATGGTTCCTCCAAGGTCTACAGTTATTATTCTGGATTTAAGCATTTCCAGAATCCACCTAATAATGAGTGTGGGTACATTTTTATGTACAAGAGAGGCACGGATAGCCTGATATGACGTGTTGTCAAAAGCTCCTGATATGTCTAAAAAGGCACATAGTGCTATTTGTTGAGCGCCAATGGCCTTTTCAATGGTGGTTGTAAGGCAATGAATGGCAGTCTCAGTTGACTTACCAGCTTGGTACGCATATTGGTACTTATGTAAGGGAAGCTGCTTGAGATTCATCTCCCTGATGTGCTGGTCAATTATCTTCTCCATAGTTTTAAGGAAGAAGGAGCTAAGACTAATTGGTCTATAAGACTTAGGCAATTGGGAATCTTTCTTCCCTACCTTAGGAATAAACACAACTTTCACTTTAGCCCATTTGCTTGGTATGTGTCCAAACAAGAGACTAGCTCGGAATAAGCGGACCAGGGGGATTGCGAGTTGGTGCAGTCCCCGCTGCATCAAGCATGGATATATTCCATCTGGCCCAGGGGATTTGTATGGACTGAAGCTCTGTATAGCCCATTGTACGCTATTTTGATGAAACAGTCTATAGGGCAAGTTTCCAAAACGTTCAGAGGGATAGAGGGGTTCCCTTCCCTCAGCCCTATTGGAGTCTGCCACCATAGCCACTCGCAAGTGTGGGCACTCTCCAGTCCCAGAGAGGTAGGTTGGTGCCTCACCCTCTGAGCTGCGCTGCTCCACAGCCACGCACCCGGGAAAATGAGTAGTCAAAAGAAGGCTGCTCGTTTCCCTTGGGTCGTTTGTGTGTGTTCCCTCTGGCTTTTTCAACGGACAGATGCCGTTTGAGTGGTCCTTGGAAAGGGCTTTTTGTAGCCTGACAGCTTCCGGGAGGTTTGAAATCTGCCCGCAGTGTTGGCGCCATGTAGCCCGTTTGGACCTTCTCAGCTCTTTATTATAGAGCGTTAAAGCAGATTTGTAGGAATCCCATGTGGTTTTCCCACTCTTTGCTTTATTGAAGAGCTTTCGCGCAGCCTTTTTGAGATCGTCAAGGCTCTTGTTCCACCAGGGAACAGCCCTTCTGGTTTTGCGAACTTTTTGTTCGCAGCTAGCGTGATAAGCCGATTTAATGTTCGTATGAAGCACAGTAGCTTCACGCTCTAGCTCGTCAATGGACAATATCGGACGGGTGGAGCAGTCTCTGGATGATGACCCCCTAAAAACTGCATCAAAAGTTTGGATGCCACGCCCACCGATACTGCCCGAGCCGCTCCCATCCACCCCGACGCTTCGTCAAAAACGGGAATGCGTGTATCTTCCAGAGTTGTGGAGCTAGAGCCTCCAAATTTGGTGGGAAGATAGCTGGTAACGACCCCCAAAAATCTGCATCAAAGTTTTGGAAACACGCCCTCCATTTCGCCCCCCTTTCATCACTTTTTACAATTTTCGAGATAGAGTCACCAAATTTGGTATGAAGATAGCAATTGACATTCCACAAAAATCTGCATCAAATTTGGATGCCACGCCCACACCATTTACAATTTTTGAGCTAGAGTCAACAAATTTGGTATGAAGATAGCAATTGACATTTCACAAAGATCTGCATCAAAAATTGGGATGCCACGCCCACCCATACCGCCCCCAGCCCCCCTTTCCCCACTTTTTACAAACTTTGAGCTAAAGTCACCAAATTTGGTATGAAGATAGCAATTGACATTTCACAAAGATCTGCATCAAAAATTGGGATGCCACGCCCACCCATACCGCCCCCAGCCCCCCTTTCCCCACTTTTTACAAACTTCGAGCTAGAGTTATAAAATTTGGTTTGAAGATAGCAATTGACATTCCACATAGATCTGCATCAAAAATTTGGATACCACGCCCAGCGATACTGCCCTAGCCTCCTCCCATCCACCCCAACGCTTAATCAAAAACGGGAATACGTGTATCTTCCAGAGTTGTGGAGCTAGAGCCTCCAAATATGGTGGGAAGATAGCTGGTAACGACCCCCAAAAATCTGCATCAAAGTTTTGGAAACACGCCCTCCATTTCGCCCCCTTTCATCACTTTTTACAATTTTCGAGATAGAGTCACCAAATTTGGTATGAAGATATCAATTGACATTCCACAAAGATCTGCCGCAAAAATTTGGATGCCACGCCCACCCATACCGCCCCCAGCCCCCCTTTCCCCACTTTTTACAAACTTTGAGCTAAAGTCACCAAATTTGGTATGAAGATATCAATTGACATTCCACAAAGATCTGCCGCAAAAATTTGGATGCCACGCCCACCCATACCGCCCCCAGCCCCACTTTTTACAGACTTTGAGCTAGAGTCACCAAATTTGGTGCAACGGAAAATCTTTCAGGCTGCGTAAACGCCTGCCGCATCCGTACCCCTTAGCAATCAGGCCTTTTTTTTACCGGTTTTAATACTGGTAACGAGTATACCACAGTCGGTTGCGTCCGACTGCAACGTTTCCACTTGTTACTGCTGAGAAGATTAAATTTAAACACGCCCGAAGTATATCTTCTTTCAATTTGTTCGGAAAAAATCTGGCCGCAGCAGCTTGTTGTTAAGGAGTATGAGAATAGGCGAATTAATACTTATAAGGGTATTAGGATTAGTTGTGCACCGCCTGTTAGCCACCCAGTTGCCTCCACTTCGGTGGCAAAAAACTAAGAAAACTACTTAGTTTTGCCTATCAAAATGTAAGAGGCCTTAACACTAAACATTCTAAATTTATGATTCACATATAGTTGCACTCACGGAAACCTGGTTTAAGCCCGATCTGATCCTTCAAAATATAACTTTTACAGATGCAATCGTGCCTTTCGAAAGGGGGGAGAGGGTGTTGTTCTAATTTCTGTTGAATCTTGTTTTTCCTCTGAGCAGATTCATTCTCATGATCTTATATGATCCCGGACATAGGGTTTATATGTGTAAAAATATTACTAAACGGCAGTTCATTTATTTATTTATTTATTGAAAACCAATCATAAGGTTAAAACCTTAAGATAAGTAAGATTAACTAGCAATGGCTGCCGTGGCCTTCAGCTAGATTTAAGTGCTTAAATTAAAAGAGTTTTTCAATTGACAAGTAAATTATTAACTAAATAAGGGGATCTTATGTCTCAATTTTTACAAAGCGTTTTGTTTATGAATATGTGTATAGTTTTATAAAACAATTTTAGCTTTTATGAAGTGTTATTTATATACAATGTTGTAAATGTTCAAGTTTTTTTTTTTTAATTCATTGTTCATATTTCAATGTATACATCTGCTTTCCTTAAAAAAAAAAAAAACTTAATGATTTTGTGTATGTTTTCTTCGGATGGGTTTCCTAACATATCTAATGGATTTTTGTTTCTGAAAATTTCTTTTTTATTATTAAGTAATGTGGGGCAAAAGTTAAATATATGTCTTAAGTTGAGAGTAGTATTTGATTGGCAAAAAGGACAAGTAGGTTGTATATTTGGGCTAAAATTAGTTTTGTGAGTTAGTCAGTGTGACCTAATCTGAGGCGGATTATTTTGATTTGATCCGATCTTGATATTTCGCTTTGTAAAGTTTTGCTTAGGTAGTCTTGTACGTGTTTTAAGTTTTTGTTAACGTCCCGGTACCATATGCTACACTGGGAGATTTGCCCTTTTAATTGAGAAGAGAGTTGGTTTTTAAGATATTTGTTTATGTCATTATAGTTAAAGTTAGGTGTAAGAATCAAAGGCATACGCGTGGAAGCTTTAGCCATGTGGTCGGCTAGCTCGTTACCATTAATAGCAGCGTGTCCAGGGATCCATATTAATTTGACTCTATGGGAGAGGGTGGTTAATAAGGATCTGACTAAAGAGGAATAATATTCATTATTGTTTAAGTTGGATAAGGCGTCTAAAGCTGACATGGAATCAGAGCATAAGACAAATGCTCCCTTCAGTGTTATACTCGTTACCGAAGGTAAAGAGTATATTGGTTTTGTGCAATGTCCGTCATGGTGTCTGTCCGTCTGACCGTCTGTCCGTCCGTATGGTTGCAAGTTTTTTTCCACACCCTTCAAGCTAGAGACTTGAATATTTCCAATTCTCTTTCTCTATGGGATAGTAAATTAAAGTGTCGACATGGGGGTTCTACGATAACTGGGGGGCTGGCAAATCGATAAATTCGATAACTCAAAACCGATAAATCCACATATTTCGCAAATCCTTACAGCTAGAACTACCAAGATTGGTTAGAAGAAAGCTACTAGCAACCCCCAAAAAACTGCATCAAAAATTTTGGAGCCACGCCCCCCATTCCGCCCCCCAGCCCCACCGCATTTTAAAGTCAAAAAAGACTATATCTCCCTCAGTTTTTGAGCTATAGCCACCAAATTTGGTGCCAAGATAGGTGATGATGACCCCCTAAAAACTGCACCAAAAGTTTGGATGCCACGCCCACCAATACTGCCCTAGCCACCCCTATCTGCCCCAACGCTTCGTCAAAAACGGGAATGCGTGTATCTTCCAGAGTTGTGGAGCTAGAGCCACCAAATTTGCTAGGAAGATAGAATCTGTATCAAAGTTTTGGAGCTACGCCCACCCATTACGCCCCCCTTTATCCACTTTTTCAAACTTCGAGCTAGAGTCACCAAATTTGATATGAAGATAGCAATTGACATTCCCAGCCCCGCTTTCCCCAATTTAACAAACTTTGAGCTACAGTCACCAAATTTGGTATGAAGATAGCAATTTACATTCCACAAAGATCTGCATCACAAATCTGGATGCCACGCCCACCCATACCGCCCCCAGCCCCCTTTCATAACAAACTTACAAGCTTTGAGCTAGAGTCATCAAATTTGTAAGGAAGATAGCTTGTGGCATCCCCATCTGCATCGGAAAATCTTTTAGGCAGTGTACACCTCTGCCGCATCCGTTCCCCTCTGCAGTCAGGCCTCTTTTTACCGGTTTTAATACTGGTATCGATTATGCCGCAGTCGGTTGCGTCCGACTGCAACGTTTCCACTTGTTTTAATTAATTTTATGGCTTCTAGGATTGCAATTAATACTGATGAAAAAACAGAAGAGTAATGTCGAAGATTGCCGTATTTGAGTGTGTGTGTTTCACTAGTTATAGCATAGCCGGTAGTATTGTTTTGTTGTGATCCGTCAGTGTAGATAAATGTGTGTTTTTTATATTCGTTTTTGATTCTGGAGAAATGTTGTTTGTATATGTGGGTAGGGGTATTTTTTTTGCAATGTATGCGGAGAGAGGTGTCTATTATGTCTTTAGGTAGTAGCCAGGGTGGTTGAAGGAATGGAATTTTGTGTGGTAGGTGAGGAAGACCGTTGTATTGTGATATATGAATTGTTCGTTCTATTGTTGCAATAAGTTTTTTGTTGGAATGTATTTTGCGTTGTCTAATAATTCTCGCGATGGGGGTGTCTGCGGAGGTTAATAAGTTCTTAGATAGCTTTGCTGATAGAAGGTCTCGTTTGAGTTCTATTAGAGCAATGTTAGCTTCAAAGAGCATGTTGTTTATGGGTGTTGGGCGGAATGCACCAAGTGACATTCGAATGGCAGAGTTTAACGGTGTTTTTATTTTGTTAAGAATCGATTTGGGTGAGAAGCCATAAATGAACAGTGCATAATCTATTTTGGATACTATTGTTCACACAGAAAAAAAAATTTTAAATCGCATAATGTACACTTAGATTCTAAAATTTTTCGGAACGATTTTCGGTCTACACTTTTAATTTTAAATTCTAAAAGTGGAATTTTAAATTAAAATTTTAAAATTAAAATTTTCAGATTAAAATTTTTTATTTTATATTTAAAGTGCTTACATTTTAGTTTTCACAATGAAATCTTTTTGATTGAAAATGTTTTCATTTTGAAGTTAAGCATTAGAAACCTTAAATTAACTAAAATAATTTTTGAATCGAAATGTTACATCCCGATATCAGTACTTAACTCCACCTCCACATAGGTGGTTAATTAATGTACAGATGTTTAGTATAAACTACTAACTACTTATAAATTATTATTTAACTTTTTGCTTGGGGCACACGGGTACACACTAGTAGCAGCATTGCGTGATAGCTCTTTGTTTATAGTAAATAGATTCCTAGAATGTATGCGAGATAAATATTAATTATTTGTATAATTTTAAATTAATTTTTTAAGACTTACCGATCACGAAAAGCCAATAACTATGCCGCGACTCGAACCTGGGACCTTACAATTACCACGCGGATGCCTTAGCCATCGCGCTATTGCCGAATATGTCTTACAGGCAGTAAATTTTAATACATAGTAATAAAAGATATGCAATTTTTTTTCTTTTCTTTTTTGCACACGCTCTCTCGAAAAATAAGAGCGCCTCTCTCTCTCTCTGTTAAGCGTAATCCTAGACTCTAGGACCTAGAGCGTTTCGTACTGATTTCTAAAATTTTAATTATCAAATTAAATGTGCTCGTTTTAAATATGTTTTTTAATAGGGCAAATTATTAAATCTAAAATTTTTCATTTGAAGTTCGAGTAGTAAAAATGGAACACTTTGCTTCAAAAATTAAAAAGCCTTAAAACAATATTTTTCAATTTAAAATCTAAAATTTAAATTTTTCATATTATAATTTTTCTGATTTCTTCAAATTAAAAATAGTAAATTACGATTTATAAAATTTTGAACTTAAACCGATTTGTACTGGTTTCTAAAATAGAAATTATAGATTTAAATGTGGTAGTTTTAGATATATATTTTAAAAGCGAACATTCTTAAATTTAAAATTTTCATTTTAGGTTTAAGAAGTAATTATTTAAATCAAAGTTTTTCCACATTGATTTTAATACGAATCGTTTTAAATTTGATGTTTCAATACGATTAATTTTAAAATCAAAAATTTTCGTATTGAAATTAAGAAAAAAAATTTAAAATCTGAATCTAAAATTAAAATGTTTGGTTTTACGTTTCATTTTTTTTCTCTGTGTTGCTTTTGTAACTGTGATGAGGGTATGAGTATTGCTGTTAATTCTGGCGCTAGAAAGACATTTAACAATATTTAAACTTCTAGTCAATTGTGTTTTAAACTTATTCACGTGGGTATGCCATGTATATCTTCTGTTTACTGTTAGTCCCAGGATTTTCACAGATTCAACTGAAGCGACTTGCGTGTTTTTAAAGGAAATGTTGCATAAACAGTTATTTTTCCTGCATATGTGCAGGTGTTGACACTTGTTTGGAGATAATATGGCTCCAGAGTATGTGCACCAATTTTCAATGTTTTGAAACAAGTCGTCTAAGCTGTAGCATAGATTTTTTTTGTTAAAATTAATTAAAAGGAAGAAATCATCAGCATATGCACTGAACTTGATATCTTTTTGAATTGATATTAGGGTAGCGAGTTTATTATATGCTATGAGAAAAAGTATCACTGATAGGTGTGAGCCTTGTGGTATACCGTTCTTTAATGGAAAACTGTAAGAGATTTGAGAAGCTATTCTTACGACAAGTTTTCTATTTGACATAAAATTTCTAACATACTGTATTATTTTAGGTCCTATTTTCCATTCTATTAATTGGTCAATTATTGTGTGGACTCCGATGTGGTCGAAAGCCTTTGAAAAATCAAGAGTGATGATTGAGGAGTGCCGCTCGGCGCCTAAAGATTAAGTTAACGGAAAATCAGCAAAGAGAAGGCTCTCAGTGACTGATTTACCTTTTTACACTCAAATTGGTTTGGGTGAAGTAAATTCTTTTGGGCTGTGAACCACCAAATTCTTTTGGCTATTATTTTGTCTAATGTCTTGGCTAAGCAGCAGTTAAGTGAGATTGGTCTGTATGAAGATATTTCTGTTTAATTAAGGCTGGGCTTAAGTATGGGTATGATACAGCTGGATTTATAGTTCTGGGGAATAAAGTTGTTGAATATATTATTAAAGTGGTTAACTATTCTTTCTTTAAGTGAGCTCGAAACATTTTTAATCATATCGTATGATATTCTATTAAGCCCTGGCGTTGACCCTTTTAGCGTCTGTAAGCTAGCTTGGAGTTCAATAAGTGTGATATTTTTTCTATGAGTTGTGCTGGACGTTGGAGCGGATAGTTTGTGTTGAAACTAAAAAAGTGTTGCTAAATTTGTTGTCGTCTGAGAGATCTGACCAGTGTTTAGCGAAAACATCGGCTATTGTTCTTCTGGATGTTTCAATTTGGTTTTTAAATGGGTTGTGTAGGCAGTGGATATTTTTGCTAGAATTTAATCCGCAGAATAGTCTTATATTTGACCATATTTTATCAGTTGGTGTAGAAGGGTCAATTGTCGAAGTAAATTTAAGAGTAGATTCCTTTTTGCTTAACTTTAATTCTCTTCTGAAGGCCGCATTGGCGCGTTTGTATTTTATTATATTTTCGTTATTTATTTGGCGTTTTAAAATTCTCCATGCTTTATTTTTTTTTGATCGTAGCTCGCTTAAAGTTTTATTCCACCAGGGAACGTTACAAATTAATTTTTTAGGAGAAGACTGTGGGATAGTGTTGTGAGCACTTACTAAAATGATTTTGTTTATAGAAGCGGCTTCTTTGTTGATGTTATTACTTACCGGAAGTTCTTCATTTATTTTGTTGGTCATTAAGCAAAAGGATTCCCAGTTTGCTTCTTTGGTTTGAAAGATTGGCCTATATATGTTTTCTGTAGAAGGGGTTGGGAACAGGGATATAAGGATTGGAAAGTGGCCTATTTATGTTTTCTGTAGTAGGGGTTGGGAACAGGGATATAAGGATTGGAAAGTGGTCGCTGCCACAGAGTTCATTGAAAATTTTTCAATTTGTGTAGGGTGCAATTTGTGGGGAGCATAATGACAAGTCTATGTGAGTAAATGTATTGTGAGTTGTGTAGAGCGTGGGTTATTTGTCGTTAAGAATTAGGTACTGGGACTGGTCGATAAATTTAGCCAAAATATTTCCTCTTCTGTTATTGCGGAGGGACCCAAAATTGGTGTGCGAACTGTTAAAGTCTCCCTTTATTAGGGCGTTAGTTTAGTTGCTAAAGGCATTTTCTAAATTTTGATGGGAGAATGGTATGCTTGGAGGAATGTAAACATAAAATATTGAGAGTTTTTGATTTGAGTTTATTTCTATAGGGACGTTTTCAAGGTCATTGGTCGAACCTAATTTAGAATATTGAATAGAATTGTGCACTAGGATTCCAGCTCCACCAAATCGGTTGGAGGCAGGACATGTTACTATATTGTAATTAACAGGGATGGGGAAGTTGTTTTTATCGAATATGTGAGTTTCTTGTAACGAAATTATTTGAGGTTTGTGTTCTTTGATTAAAATTAGTAGCTCACTATAGTTGTTGACATATCCTTTAATATTCCACTGCAGGACTCTTAAAGACATGTTGGAATAATAGATTTAAAGGTATAGTGTAGGAATTATAAATTTTTGGGTGCTGATTTTTGGTGAGCTAGTTTAAGTGTGTATTGAAACGATATCGGTTGGACCGTCGGAAGTAGGGCCCATCCAGCCCCCCCGCACAACAGCACATTGCGCAGGTGTACGGACGCGCAGGCCAGGCCCAAGCCCCCGCCAGTCCAAACGAGATCGTTAAGAGTTAAAGTTTACTTAAGTTGAGTTACGTGATGTCTTCTATGCTTTCATCAATCGTTGAGTCTTCTGTATCAGATTTGTGGTTGGCTTTGCTTGTTGTATTTATTCTTGTTTTTATACCCTTAACCCATAAAATGGGTAAATAAAGGTATAATGGTTTTGTGCAAAAGTATGTAAGAGTTAGATGGAAGCATCTCCGACCCTATAAGGTATATATATTCTTGATCAGCATCAATAGCCGAGTCGATTTAGCCATGTTCGTCTGTCCGTCTGTCTGTCTGTCCGTCTGTATGAACGCGTGGATCTCAGAGACTACAAGAGCTAGAGACTTCAAAGTTGGGATATAAGTTCTCCCATACCATGAGCAGAACAAGTTTGCTTCAAATTATCGATAACTATTCTGGTTTCCGATATACACATGGAATCGATTACAAAAAAATATAGAATTTGGAGAATGTAAAAATGAGGGTTGAAAGAATGGGTAACGATAGATCTTTTCTGAAAATTTCGTCCGAATCCGTTAAGAAACACCGGAGATATCGAATTTAATCGATTGAAGTTAAGTCAGTATACCAAAGTCTTATATAAATTTAATTTATTTTTGCAACTGGGTTCAGGGTATCTTCTAGTCGGGCTCTCCCGGCTAGAGCCTTCTGACTTGTTTTTATGTTGTCCTCTTGTATTATATCGTTGATGTCATCATAATTAGTTAATGAACGTTGGGTGGGTTGTGTTGTAGGTGTTGTTGTGTTGTATCTTGTTGTGGATTTTTTTGGTGATCCACTGTTGGTGGATTTTGGCTAACTGTTGCTGCGAATGTCTGTTGACCTTGATGTTTGGATTTGTAGACTGCGTGGGCCGCTTTGTTGTCTATTTTTATACCGATACCGAAGGTAATGAGTATATGGTTTTTGTGCAATGTCCGTCATGGTGTCTGTCCGTCTGTCCGTCTGTCCGTCCGTATGGTTGCAAGTTTTTTCCACACCCTTCAAGCTAGAGACTTGAAACTTTCCAATTCTCTTTATCTATGGGATAGTAAATTAAAGTGTCAAGATGGGGGTTCTAAGATAACTGGGGGGTTGGCAAATCGATAAATTCGATAACTCAAAACCGATAAATTAACATATTTCGCACATCCTTACAGCTAGAACTACCAACTTTGGTAAGAAGATAGCTTCTAGCAACCCCCAAAAAACTGCATCAAAAATGTTGGAGCCACGCCTCCCCATTCCGCCCCCAGGCACTGGCGTTTTAAAGTCAAAAAGCCTATATCTCCCACAGTTTTTGAGCTATAGCCACCAAATTTGGTGCCAAGATAGGTGATGATGACCCATCCGCCCCAGCGCTTCGTCAAAAACGGGAATGCGTGTATCTTCCAGAGTTGTGGAGCTAGAGCCTCCAAATTTGATGAGAAGATAGCTGGTAACGACCCCCAAAAAACTGCATCAAAGTTTAGCATCCACGCCCTCCATTTCGCCCCCCTTACCCGACTTCTTACAATTTTCGAGCTAGAGTCACCAAATTTGGTATGAAGATAGCAATTGAAATTCCACAAAGATCTGCATCACAAATTTGGATGCCACGCCCACCCATACTGCCCCCAGCCCCCCTTTCCCAACTTTTACAAACTTCGAGCTAGAGTCACCAAATTTAGTATGAAGATAGCAATTGACATTTCACAAAGATCTGCATCAAACCTTTTGATTCCACAACTACCCATACCGCCCCCAGCCCCCCCCCACCCTTTCCAAACCTTTTACAAACTTCGAGCTAGAGTCACCAAATTTGGAAGGAATATAGCTGGTGGCATCCATATCTGCATCAGTAATCTTTAAGGCAGCGTACACCCCTGCCGCATACGTACCCCTTTGCAATCAGGCCAATCAGGCCAGGCAGTTTATGCTGGTGTGTTTTGTGCAATTTGTTTTGCTTTACGCGATGAAAAAACGAAGGCAGGGTAAAGAGTAGCTGATGGTAAACACAGTAACGGTTCTTTACGTTGAGTTTGGTTGGTGTTCCGCGCTTGCTTGACACGACCGATCGGTTCGGCTGCTAGTTGAGAACTGAAACGGCAGCTCAGTTTATGTAACTTGTTCTTATATTCCTCCTCATTCTGATATTAACATTTACTCATCCCATCTGAGTGCCCTGCAACTCGTTTCGTCATTGCTGACAGATATGGCTAATCTGATAGTGGTTGGTGATTAAAATCTGCCACATGTTGTATGGTCTGTGAATGACACATCTCCGGCGTTATTACCAGTCACTTCGGATGATTTTATCGATGGCCTACTGGAGTTAGGCCTATCGCAAGTTAACAGGGTGCATTATTGTATAGGTAGAATGTTGGACTTAATATTTGTTTCCGACTCAGATTGCAGTAATGCTAGTAGAATACCCCCTCTAGTGCTTCCGAAAGATACCTACCATCCAAACTTAGAAATATCCATCGAAAGTCTTAGCCCTAGTTCAGTATCTAATAATACTTTAAAAACCCGTTGCTTTCGTAAAACTAACTTTACTTAATTAAATTATCTTCTTCAACATACTAATTGGTCTCGCCTTTATTCTTGTAGTGATATAGAAACTGCCATTGCCATATTTTATAGGACCTTGAATTCGCTTTTGGATATTTGTGTTCCCCTCACTTGTTCTTTAAGTGATAATAAACCACCTTGGTCTACGAGGGAACTATCAAAATTGAAAAACGCGAAGACAAGATCAAATAACAACAAGTGCGGCATAGTTAATTTTGGCTATGCCAAGACTATGATACCTTTTTTTTCGCTCCTATTTTTACTCTTGAGCGTCATTAACTTGGTCGTGTGCGACAACAACAACAACAATTTGAAAATTTTTTGCGTTATACCACTTTGAAGCAAATGAGCTATACGTAGGTACTTCAAAGTGTACGACAGCAACAACAATTGATAGTACGATATGGTCAATTTGTATGGTGGCTATGTCGAAGAATGGTCCGAGCGGGATGAAATTTCATAGTGAACAAACCCGACATGATCTAAGCAATCTGTAAAAGTTTCATCCAGATAGGTTCAGCAGTTTTGCCGGAAATCGTGTTGAAACAGTACGATATGGTCAATTTGTATGGTAGTAGTAAGGAACTGCCGGTCCTACCCCAAAGGGATGCCGACAATTTATGACCCCATTAAATTTTATGACCCTTTTATCGCCCCCTTGTTTTTTGACCATTTATTTGATTTTTGTCCCCTACAATATTATAATTTATGACCCTTTTTTTTCCCATGATCGTGCCCGCTTTAATTAGACAAGGGTGGAGAACAAAGGATTAACATTCCTAGGCCACCACTTTACCAGCAGCATCTGTGAGAAGCAGTGATCAGAGGAACAGATTTGGTTATTTACCTAACTAGTGTTAGAGTCAATTGTGCGCCTCTTTGACGTGCGTGGCATTGTAAATCTGTTTATGGTCATGAGGTGCAGTGTGCACAGGAAGAAAGGATAGATAAGAGAGAGTCGAGAGGGCGCCTGTTTGACGTGCGTTACATTCTTAACCTGAAAGCAAGCAATAATGAATGAATGTTTATGGTCATGAGTAGTAGTGATCAAAGGATCTGGAATCGAGAGGGCGCCTCTTTAACACACGTCAAAAAATGAATGTTTATGGTTGTGATAACCAGTGATCAAAGGAAATAAGGATAGAGAATAGAGAAAAGCGAACGCTTGTTCGATGTACTGGGGTTCTTTGAACAAGAGATGGGAATTTTCCTACGCAGCAGCAGCAGCAGCAGCAGGATCAATACATTGCTTCTTATAAAGAGTATTGATACTTGTAGCTTAAGATTCAAATGCGTTAGAGTGGGAAAGAGTTATAGGGGGAAAGTGTTAGAAGGAGAATGTGTGTTAGAGGGGGAAAGTGATAATGCTTGTATTAATTTAATAAGCCACGCCCAGTGAACCTGCTTGTATTAATTTAATAAGCCACGCCCCTTATACGATTTTTATAACCTTTGATATTATATATACATATATATTATATATACCTGTTTTTATTTTGGTCAAGTTCTAGAAAAATCTTACATCCTGCATTGATTTCAAAACGAATAAATGAGGTAGTTTGGTTTAAGTTGTGTAGTTTATTTATTATTCATCTTTCTATTTATGATATAAAATACTTATTTATAAATCTAGTATTCATACATTTTATGCCTCATTGACTTAAACGTTGTTTGTTAATTCTTTTGTTTAAATTTCTTTATTTTGCCATTAGGCATTCAAGACTTGTCAGACGCATGCTGTAGTAAAAGCATCCACATGTGTCGACTCCCTCTCTAGTTAAATCGGATGACCAGCTGCACGCTGAAAGATGCTCGCCAAATTTGGATGTAACTAGATGGCAGTTTTCGTACGCCAAGAAAAATTCTCGATATTCTTCAAGCAATTCATGATGATAAGGAAAAACAAGTAGAAACGTTGCAGTCGGACGCAACCGACTGCGGCATACTCGATACCAGTATTAAAACCGGTAAAAATAGGCCCGAATGCAAAGGGGTACGGATGCGGCAGGGGTGTACGCTGCCTTAAAGATTCTCCGATGCAGATGGGGATGCCACCAACTATTTGCCTTCCAAATTTGGTGACTCTAGCTCAAAGTTTTTAAAATGTAGGGAAAGGGGGGGCTGGGGGCGGTATGGGTAGTTGTGGCATCGAAATTTTTTTGCAGATCTTTGTGAAATGTCAATTGCTATCTTGATACCAAATTTGGTGACTCTAGCTCGAAATTTGTAGAAATTGGGGAAAGGGGGGTGGGGGGTGGTATGGGTGGGCGTGGCATCCAAATTTTTGATGCAGATCTTTGTGAAATATAAATTGCTATCTTCATACCAAATTTGGTGACTCTAGCTCAAAATTTGTAAAAATTGGGGAAAGGGGGGTTGGGGGTGGTATGGGTGGGCGTGGAGATATGGGTTATTTTGACTTAAAAAAGACGGGGGGCTGGGGGCGGAATGGGGGGCGTGGCTCCAAAATTTTTGATGCAGTTTTTTGGGGGTTGCTAATAGCTATCTTCTTACCAAATTTGGTACTTATAGCTGTAAGGATGTGTGAAATATGTGGATTTATCGGTTTTCAGTTATCGAATTTATCGATTTGCCAGCCCCCCAGTTATCGTAGAACCCCCATCTTGACACTTTAATTTACTATCCCATAGATAAAGAGAATTGGAAAGTTTCAAGTCTCTAGCTTGAAGGGTGTGGAAAAAACTTGCAACCATACGGACGGACAGACGGACAGACGGACAGACGGACAGACACCATGACGGACATTGCACAAAACCAATATACTCTTTACCTTCGGTATCGAGTACAATCATTTCCTCAAATTCTTTTAAAAATTCATCGGTTTTCTTGACGATTGTTTTAAATCCAAAGTTAGAATTCAGCTCCATTTTGTAGTATACTCGACAAACGTTTATTAAAGACTGACTTGAATGATTATTTTCACTTCCCTCAAAGCATTTCATTTATTATTTAGTTTCACATTCTGATGAAATTGCGTCCCAAAGTATTAAAATCTCTTTTTATTTCTTTACCCATCTTTTTTGAAATTTATAACAATAGCCGAGTAAGATCAATTTCTGACTCATAATCATAAGTTGCTTCTAAATCTGAAAGTTGTATACTATATTTACGCATCTCTACACACTTTGGAATAATATAGTTATAATATATATTCTTTATTTGATTTTTCAGTAATGTGTTCCAACACAAAAATGTTGTTTAAAAAAATTCCTAATCTTATAAGCGTCCTCCATGAGTCGCTATCAAATTCAACTCTATTACCATACTGATTGAGTATTAATATTCGTTGCCTATCTGATTTTCGGATTTTAAAATGACACTTAACGGTCTCAAGCATTGGATGTTCAATTATTGTATCTGGCATTAAGAAGTCAAAGTGCTCCAGTTTCCAGTTTCAAAGTTAATAATTGAATCCACTCCTCTTTTTGCAATCCAATAAAGTTACGTTTATGTTGCTGCAGCCAAACCATAGGTGTGAAATCTTTAGTCGTAGAAAACCCACCTTTTAGTTTAAGCTCTAGACTAACAAAGTACTCAAATCCAAAAATTATTTCATGATCTTGAATTTTCCTTGAATTTTTAGCTTTTTCAAGTGAAGCGTATCCATCCTCTTTTATCTACTTTTTCAAACTAAACGCAAAATAAGATAAACCATAATATTTAAGGTATTGATTTTCATATAATTTCTCAGTACATCATTAACGCTAGAGGAAAAATGGTTATTCTAGATAGAAACTCGTATATTTTAGTTGACTTTCAATATGTTTTTGGAAACGAAAGACATTTATGCATTTATGCCAGCTGGGTCCGTCACACCCCATTTTTTTCACTTTAAACCACCCTACCACATGAGGGAGCTGGATGAAGTGACTAGGAAAACCTTAAAGATAACCAAACAGTATGTGGACGGCTTAGATTGGTCTGAAGGTGACATCTCTTATCTAAGTCTTGGCGAAATACTAAAGCCATTGAATAGTTACGCAACTGTAGTAGTAAGAGGAAAAACTAAAAAAGAAATCTTAAGTAAATTTTTACACACAAAAATAATAGATGTATATCTTGAACAGAGTTTAGCGCAATATCCAAACTTCTTTACAAATTATAGAATACACAAAGAAATAGTAAATAAATGTGCACTAAATAATTTTTTAAATTATTTCTTATCTTAGAAAACTCTCAGTTTGAGGTATCTGAAAATGAATATGTTTATGCTAGTATACTTGAATAAAATAAATATTATTATACCCTTCACATGTGAATCAGGGTATATTGACTTTGTCATAAATCTGTAACGCCTTAAAGGAATGATGGGAGACCCCATAAACTGTATATCAAAATGATCAGGACGAGCTCAGGAATTGATTTCCGTCCGTCCGTCCGTCTGTCCGTCTGTCTGTTTCAACACGATTTCCGGCCAAACTGCTGAACCGATATTGATGAAACTTTCACAGATTGCTTAGATCATGTCGGGTTTGTTCACTATGAAATTTCATCCCGATCGGAGCATTCTACGATATAGCCACCATATAAATTTACCATATCAACACGATTTCAGGCCAAACTGCTGAACCGATCTTGATGAAACTTTCACAGATTGCTTAGATCATGTCGGGTTTGTTCAATATGAAATTTCATCCCAATCGGAGCATTCTACGACATAGCCACCATACAAATTTACCATATCAACACGATTTCCGGCCAAACTGCTGAACCGATCTTGATGAAACTTTCACAGATTGCTTAGATCATTTCGGGTTTGTTCACTATGAAATTTCATTTCGATCGGAGCATTCTACGACATAGCCACCATACAAATTTACCATATCGTACTATCAATTGTTGTCTCTGTCGTGCACTTTCAAGTACCTACATGTCAAATGGTTGTTGTTGCACACGAACAAGTAAATGACGCTCAAGAGTAAAAATATTAGCGAACAATTACCAACAACTGCACAGAAACATAAGAGGGGGGAGCATTGATTTGGCTGTGTGAAGGGTATCATAGTCTTGGCATAGCCAAAATTAGCTATGCGCCACTATGTTTATACCCTTCACATGTGAATCAGGGTATATTGACTTTGTCATAAATCTGTAACGCCTTAAAGGAATGATGGGAGACCCCATAAACTATATATCAAAATGATCAGGACGAGCTCAGGAATTGATTTCCGCGTGTCCGTCTGTCCGTCTGTCCGTCTGTCCGTCTGTCCGTCTGTCTGTTTCAACACGATTTCCGGCCAAACTGCTGAACCGATCTTGATGAAACTTTCACAGATTGCTTAGATCATGTCGGGTTTGTTCACTATGAAATTTCATCCCGATCGGAGCATTCTACGATATAGCCACCATATAAATTTACCATATCAACACGATTTCCGGCCAAACTGCTGAACCGATCTTGATGAAACTTTCACAGATTGCTTAGATCATGTCGGGTTTGTTCACTATGAAATTTCATCCCGATCGGAGCATTCTACGACATAGCCACCATACAAATTTACCATATCAACACGATTTCCGGCCAAACTGCTGAACCGATCTTGATGAAACTTTCACAGATTGCTTAGATCATGTCGGGTTTGTTCACTATGAAATTTCATTTCGATCGGAGCATTCTACGACATAGCCACCATACAAATTTACCATATCGTACTATCAATTGTTGTCTCTGTCGTGCACTTTCAAGTACCTACATGTCAAATTGTTGTTGTTGCACACGAACAAGTAAATGACGCTCAAGAGTAAAAATATTAGCGAAAAATTACCAACAACTGCACAGAAACATAAGAGGGGGAGCATTGATTTGGCTGTGTGAAGGGTATCATAGTCTTGGCATAGCCAAAATTAACTATGCGCCACTATGTTTTTCTTATTAATTTCATCATGTTTCTATTTATTATTTAATTAAGATATCAATGATTATCAACTACAACTTGATTCTATATTAAACTAGCAGAACCCTGCGCGCGTTGCTACGCCACCGACTAAACTTAATCTGAAGAAAAGACACTTCACATTGTAGAGTTACTTTATTGATTTTTTCAATTGTGACTTTGCAGCGTTTCGCTTCAATTCGATATTTATTAAAGTGCTGTGGCTTACACGGTTTCAGTCTGCAGCCTTCTTTCCCGGTGTTCAGTTGTCAGTTGTCAGCCGAACAGGCCTGAGTAGTACGTGCATTCATTCGATCAGTTTCTAACCTCACTTTCGCTATTCAGATGATTCAGGTGAATTCCTGCGGCACATACTCAGGAGATTTTCCCACCATTAATGCTCGTTGCTTGTCTGATTCCGAGGCAAGCAGTGCTCTTACGGCAATGTTAAAGGTGTAGATCTGCCAATTGCTTTTCGCTTTGGAGGCGAAAATCAAAATTCGAGAGCCGACTCTCAAATAACTGGCAGGACTGAATGTGAGAATTTTAGCTACAAAACTAATGTCCAGCGGCAGAGCCAACGAATAGCTCGCGGGCAGAGGCAGAACCTTCGACAGAACTCTGACCTGACATTGAGTCTGCACAGCGTTGGCCGGCGAGTGTCAGGTGCAGCCGCATCCGATCGAATATCCGAGTCGACATTCTTTCCCTTGCATGCAATGTCTGCATGCACTGCAAGATAAGCATTCGAGCATTTTTGAAATTATTTCGACTTCTCGCGAATTACTGGCTAGACTGCCTGTGAGAATTTCTAGCTTCACTTTCCATAGCAAGTAGATTTTTTAAATTGGCTACTGTCATATAGAAAATTAATAAACGCGAGTTTCGGAACGCGACATTAAACTCCACCAACTATGTATTCTGTGCTCCAACGCACACACGCACATTGTTTTGATAGATATGATCTTTGACGTTAGGAACACACCTACATTGCTTAGACAAAAGTGAGTGCTTGTAATTTAATATGATCTTTATACCATAGCAATAAAGCTCAAATTGACTACGTTTTAGTTACAAATCATTTGTATGGGAAAAAGAAAAGGGCTATTTTTAGGGTTTTTACAGCAATAATTCTAATTTTTCTCGCCGTAAAAACCATCCTTGAACTTCAACGAACATTTAGAAAAAAGATTTGGCCAAATTGGTCCAGGCGTTGTTGAGTTATGCGCTTATCAACACATTTTGCGATTCATTTTTATATTATAGATTGGTTTTAAGCGATGCGTTGAACTATTCCAGTCAAAGGTGAATACTCTGCTAATCGATCATGCATATGCAGGCAATATACCTTAGTATTTTTTACACTAACAGTTTCTAGATCGATCGAAGCTCTTACATCGATTGGCCCCGTTTTAACTGTTTCATTCTGATGTGACAAGTCTACAACAACCATTGGTGCTTTCTCTTTAAACTCTATAGGTGTTAGTAATGGCTCAGATTCCTTCATATAGTAGCTTGATTGAAATCCTGTATACATATCATACAAACTTGCGTATCGTTCATGCTTAAAATTAATGTTCATGTCATCGTACGGAAAGTTCTCCGAGTTAAGATACACTTTTAAATTCCTCAAATGATTATGTGTTAGTTTATCGTCCACTACAAAAGCTATTATCGCAAATCGAGGGCGTTCTCTATTAGCTGCTAGCTTAACATTCCAAACATGTTGTGTGCCTTCGGGTAATGTTGGATTCAGGTAACAATCCCAGCTGCGGAATGCAAGTGGAAGTGAGCCTCCACTCTTAGTCAGACTAAACATTTGTAACTTCTTTTCATCACTCAGAGTTACATGTGGTATTTTCCATACAATGTTAGAAATATTTAGCTTATACTCCTTAGTTCAAATTTTAGTGTAGTATACACCTTCCATATTTTTAGTCATGAGTAATATCAATTATTATTTTTTTAATTATTTTTTTATTTTTAGACCCAGAGATTTTAAAAATAATTTGTTCTCAGGTGTTAGTACTTTTTTCGTCGACCTGTATCCTTCTGTAGTAGAACTCAAAGTGCTCTCTGGGGGTGGACAGCGCACGTTTTTATTATTATAAATAATCATTATCGGCGCCTCAAGTGTAAGCGAAGTGTCACAACCTCTTTTCTTAAATTAACCAAGTTTCCGTTCTGATCAACGATCCGTATTATTAATGACTGTATCTCGCTCGTATTAACTGGCAAATAAATAAGATTGTTTGGTTTCTCACTCAATTTATAGCCTGGCGGAACGTTGAGTGCAAACTCATGCAGAGCATGACTTGATACCTCATTTACATATGAACTGCTTACAAAGTTACATTCCAGACGAATCGTATTTACTTTTAAAATGTCAACAGGTTGATCTGATATATGCGTTGCATTTGGTTTTAGTTCTCTTTTATTAAATCCAAATAGATGAAATCACTACTTGAAGGGTATTATTATTGCTCTCGATAAGCGGGTGCTTTAATTCATTGGGCTCTATTTTCTTCATTTTCTCTTTAATAAATTCATTTATATCACTAAGCTCATATGATCCCACAGGTATCTCGAAAATATGCTCCCCAATATGGAATAAATTATTATCGTAGTCCACATTTGGGACCGAGTTGTACATATGAAAATCAATTAGTGCACATTCATAGCTCCCACTTAATTCTATAGGAGGATGATAATTAGCTATTAAAATCGAGTTGTTACCCGTCAACGTTAGTGCTGTTGCCATTCCGAAAGATTATTGATAAGTGAATTAATAGTATTAGTTTCTTGTATTTTATTTTATTTTATTTTAAATTTATATAAACCGCCTTCTATAACGTCCATTTTCTAGCGGGTCATCTTTACTTATTAATAAAAATGCATATTTTTCTCTCCAACAAAATTTACAAATATTCTTAAATGAGTCAAGCGTCATATCCACGCCCACATGATCCTGGTAGACATGTTTCATATTTACTTCATCCTGTCTAAACATAATAATAAGGTTTGCATTATCACGCACAATATGTTTTGGGATGCGTGTATACGTTTGACACAAATAGAACGCATCTATACTTTTATGTCTGCCCATGCAGAAGTATGCTCGAATATTATCCTGTTTTTCACATGCTACGTCATCAAAAATCATTATAGAGTTCTTTTTGGCATCGCTGGGTGCAACAACATTTTCACTTTCAGAAAATGTAAAATAACACATTCCTTTTATTGGTTTAATAAGTGTTTTTAAGTATTCAAAGTCATTAAGTAGGTTGATATAATGACTTTGAACATAAGTAAATATTCTCAAACTTTAATCCGTTAGGGCTCTCAATCAAACTAATCATAACATTGGTTTTCCCGCAATTTGAAAGTCCGACAATTAGAGCTCTTATTGAATTGGGTAACAAGCTACTATGTCTAAGTGGTTTGATATCACAATTTTTACAATCGATATTTTTTACTTCTATATAATTTTTTTGTTTAATCAAACGCATATTAATGTAACTCTTTTGAGTAGATCGTTACTTGCTAAAATCTCATTGAAGAATAAACAACAAATAAAATGGTGTTGCGCTTTTATAAAACTACTAGTAACAAACCACCACTCTACCTAGGAAGAGGTATTGTTAATAAAATAATAAACTCCCTCGGTGCAAAATCCTCTGCATATTTCGTAACAAACGCAATGAAAGCAAAGAAAAAATTTGGTATGGGACTTCCACAAAAGCAAAAGAAACGAAAACCATGTAAAAATAAAAAGAAATTTATGACTCTTGTTCGAGACGCAACACGAGTGTTAAAGAAAGAAAAACCACTTGACATTCAAACTGCGATTAAAGTAGCCCGAAAAGCTATGTCTAAGACCATTGTAAATAAGAAATATACTGTTGTTATTCCTAGAGTAATCAACGTTCCTAAAATTGGAGGTTTTTTTACCACTTGTACCAATCTTGACAGCGCTCAGTGCATTAGGAGGAATGGCATCTGGTGGAGCAGCTATTTCTAGAAGCATTAATAGTGCTAAGAATGCAAAAAAAGAGCTAGAAGAGAATAAACGTCATAATAGAAAAATGGAGGCCATTGCTTTAGGTAGTGGACTCTATTTAAAACCGTATCAAAAAGGTTTTGGTATAACCACAAATAAAAAAATTAATTTATTATAAATGAGCTGCTTTCGAACATTGATATTATAAACTTCGCACGCAAACATATCCCTCATTTTAGAGGGGTTTATATGAGAAACTCATAACCGAAAAATGTAAGAAAAAGAGAATGCGGCATCGTTAACTTGGACTCGTCAACCGGAGCTGGACTCATTGGGTAGCTTACTGTAAGGCAGATCAGGAATGCAGATATTTTGATAGTTTTGGAAATTTACCACCCCCTATAGGACTTATAAGATATTTGGGAGAGAACATTCAATACAATTATAATCAAGTACAACGATTTGGTACTTTTAACTGCGGGCACTTATGTCTTAAGTATTTAATGCTGACCGCAAAATCTTTTTTAAAATAATTTGTATGTTAAGCTTAGTATGCAGGAACTAGAAATATTTCTAGATGTGTCAAACTCCATATAAAAAAAACGCTAGAAATAATTTCTGGACATAATTTCTAGTGACATTTCTAATGAGTGTATGCAGCAGCTAGAAATGTATACTCAAAAAATGTTGAGAGTTGCCACATCGATTACATTGAAGTGGATCGTGTGGATTGCATTGAACAGCTAAATTTCTGCTAGAAAAAATGAGCAGCACATTATTTCTAGGCGTCAATTGTCAATTGAGTGGCAAAAATGATAAAAGTCGTGTAAAACAATTTTTACATGACGACAAGATCAAATTAATCAACGCAGTGAGGGAAAACAATAGCATTTGGGACCTTACACACGCAAAGCATATGGATGCAAATTTTGTTTAAAAAATTCAATTAAAATGCAGGCAATTAAATGTAAACACAAGTGTGCCCGTATTACTCTTTCACCTTTTAGTTTTTTTTTTTTTTTTGCGCTTTTGGGATTTTTCCGGTATTTTTAAGGGGCACACAGGGTCTTAGCATACACACTAGAAATAATATGTAAGCTTCTATCAGAAATAATTCTAGTTCCTGCGTACTAAGCTTTAATCAAAATAAACTCTTTACAAATTTTATTATTTTTGAGTATATATGTATATATATAAATATTGTCTGTAAACTATCTCAGTTTGTTTGGAGTATCTGATTAGTTCACATATATGTAGCAGGCCCCCTGTTTCTTGAAAACCAAAAACATCAAAAATAACAGCAAAACAACACCTTGTTTCTGAAAAAAAAATAACTACAAAACAAAAAGCTGTTTCTGAAAAAAAAAATAAAAGCAAAACAACACATTGTTTCTGAAAAAAAAATCTAAAATAACAGCAAAACAACAAGCTGTTATTAAAACCATCCTTTTTTACGCTCGCTGATCAAGTTTATTGGTGTACTATCATAAATATATTATAGTGAATGAGCATATACTAAAAGAGCTAACAAAAACAAGAAACGCGCTAAAAATAAAATTTCGAAGTATGTATTAAATAAGGTAAAGCCGCAAATGAATACCAGTTGGAGGAAACATTTAAGCCGATAACAGAACCACTCAAAAAGATTATTAAAGGAAATAAAGACATTAAGCCATAACCCAGAATCAAAAAAGATGAAAAAGATATAAGTGTAAATGAGTTGCTAGAGAATGAAAATAATACTAGCGAATTTTATGACGCAATAGATGGGGAAATTGATGAAAAACAGTCATTGCATGATTCGCTTATATCGAGTGAAGAAAGCTATATTAACTCCGCTACAGTAGGCAATAAAGATTATAATCAGTCAAATGTAGTAAGTGATGATAGTTTTAATCTTAGTCTAAATGAGTTAGAGCGAGAGGGACAGTTAGATAAAGCATTTGGACCAACTAAAAATAAAATAAAGAAACTAAATTAGGCAGCTCTAATATAAACGTAAACAACAAAAGGCTAGAACTGGAAACGGGTGAAAAGTGGAATCTTACTCCTGGATTGTATTCTTTAGTCTTTTTAAAAAATCCACATGCTTATAACCAATTGGATCTGGATACATATAAGGAAATCTTGTGAAAAACAAATGCTCATTGAAGAAATCATCAGCCGAATGAAGCACTGAAAGATAATCGCTCCAAAAAGTATACTGATATAATAAAAAAAAACTTTTCCCGAAAGTTGTTGAGCCAAGTGCAGTGTCTAAACCTTTGAATAATAAAAAATCTACACATAAAGGCGGAACTCTTACGATGCTCAACAAACATAAACCAAATTATGTATGCTGGGATAATCCTAATGAAATTGTAAATAGACTTAAGCTTTTGATCGCTTCACAGGCAGCTGGTAACAGTAGTCATAATAATGAAATTGTATCGATAATTGAAGAGTTGCGAGAGGCAAACATAATTTTTTAATAAATATGATATACACTCATTAAATATTCTTATTATTAATATGTCTCTTGACAAGTTTGGTCATTTCTCGAACGATAAAGAACGCTCAGACAAGTTGAAAAGGGGGATTGAAGCTGTGAGTGGGATTCATATTGATGAGGATGGTAACCTTAATGCCCAAAACAAACGCATTAAAAATTCAATATGCCCCATAAATAACGATGATTTGGTAATCAAAGAATACGTTGATGTTGAAGTATTTGAATTAAAAAAAAATCAAACGGCTTATATTACTCAGTTAGTTGAACAAAGAAATAATAAGTGAAAGGATATGGAAAGCAAAATGAATGAAATAACTAACGAAGTAACTAAGTTATTAGATGATGTTAACAAAGTTAGCAATGAAATCATTTCAAGAATAAACAGTAATAATGAGTTTGTAAGCAAGCAGTATATCAAGAAAACAAGTGGAAACGTTGCAGTCGGACGCAACCGACTGCGGTATACTCGATACCAGTATTAAAACCGGTAAAAAGAGGCCTGATTGCAAAGGGGTACGGATGCGGCAGGGGTGTACGCTGCCTTAAAGATTCTCCGATGCAGATGGGGATGCCACCAGCTGTTTTCGTTGCAAATTTGGTGACTCTAGCTCAAAGTTTGTAAATGCAGATCTTTGTGGAATGTCAATTGCTATCTTCATACCAAATTTGGTGACTGTAGCTCAAAGCTTATAGAAGGTGTGGAAAGGGGGCTGGAAGCGGTATGGGAGGGCGTGGCATCCAAATTTTTGATGCAGATCAATATGGGATGTCAATTGCTATCTTCATACCAAATTTTATAACTCTAGCTCGAAGTTTGTAAAATGTGGTGAAAGGGGGGCTAGGGCGGTACGGGTGGGCGTGGCATCCAAAATTTTTGATGCATATCTTTGTGGAATGTCAATTGCTATCTTCATACCAAATTTTGTGACTCTAGCTCAAAGTTTGTAAAATGTGTGGGAAGGGGAGGCTGGGGTGGTATTGGTGGGCGTGGCATCCAAATTTTTGATGCATATCTTTGTGGAATGTCAATTGCTATCTTCATACCAAATTTGGTGACTATAGCCCAAAGTTTGTAAATGGTGTGGAAAGGGGGGCGGAATGGGTGGGCGTGGCTCCAAAACTTTGATGCAGATTTTTGTGGGTCGTTGCCAGCTATCTTCCTATCAAATATGGTGGCTCTAGCTCAACAACTCTGGAAGATACACGCATTCCCGTTTCTGACGAAGAGTTGTGGCAGATGGGGGTGGCTGAGGTGGTATTGGTGGGTGCGGCATGCAATCTTTTGATGCAGTTTTTTGGGGTTCATCATTACCTATCTTGGCACCAAATTTGGTGGCTCTAGCTCAAAAACTGTGGGAGATATAAGCTTTTTGACTTTAAATTGTGGGGGCTGGGGGCGGAATGGGTGGGCGTGGCTCCAAAATTTTTGATGCAGTTTTTTGGGGGTTGCTAGAAGCTATCTTCTTACCAAATTTGGTAGTTCTAGCTGTAAGGATGTGCGAAATATGTGGGTTTATCGGTTTTGAGTTATCGCATTTATCGATTTACCAGCCCCCCAGTTATCGTAGAACCCCAATCTTGACACTTTAATTTACTATCCCATAGATGAAGAAAATTGGAAAGTTGCAAGTCTCTAGCTTTAAGGGTGTGGAAAAAAGTTGCTTTCATACAGACGGACAGACGGACAGACACCATGACGGACATTGCACAAACTCAATATACTCTTTACCATCGGTATCGAGTATAAAAGGGCACCTATGGTGAAAAAGATGTGTTTCTCATAACTTTTTTCTCGACACAATAAAAAAAGAAGTCGTCAACAACAACATTGTACTACGTTATAAAGGAAATAAAAAATAAAAAAATAATAAAACCAAAAAGATGTGTTACATTCCAATATGAGTAAGCGTGAATTAGTGAAAGAGTTACATGCTCCTGCACGTAAAAATTTTAAACGAAGAAGAGTTGTAATGAAGGGAATCGATAATCATTGGCAGGTAGAATTAGTAGAAATGGGAAAGTACTCCTCATCTAACAAGGGAGTAGCATTGAAGTCAAAATCTGGAAAAGGAATAGAATTTCTAAGAATTTACAAACGGATGATGGAAAAGAATTTTTTAATACTGATTTTAAAAACTTGAGTAAAAAACATAACATAAATCATTACTTAAGCTATAGTGTACTTAAAGCATCGATTGTTGAGCGTTTTAATAGAACTTTAAAGGAAATGATGTGGAGAGAGTTTAGCTTCAATGGAACATATAATTGGACTGAAATGTATAAGTATTAAGAGTACAATAATCAATATCATAGAACAATTAAAATGTCACCTATAAAAGTGAATTCCTCAAACAAACAGATGTTATTAAATACTGTTTACAGTCACTTAAAAATATTTGGTGGTAGCAAATTCAAAGTAAATGACTATGTGCGTATAAGTAAACATAAACATTTATTTGAGAAAGGGTATACCCCAAACTGGACAAGTGAAATTTTCCAAGTTAAAAAAATACAAAATACATACCCTACTACATACATATTGAAAGACTATGAGGGTATCGAAGTGAAAGGCGGTTTTTATAAAGAGGAACTATCAAAAACAAAGTTTCCGCACACTTACCTAGTTGATAAAATAATATAAAAATGAAAAGGGCAGGTACTCGTCAAATGGTTAGGGTTCTCGAATGCGCACAACTCTTGGATAGATAAAAATGACGTTCTTTGAAGCAGCAGGTATTGGTCGCATCACTCCATTGAAAGCAACAGGTATTGGACGCGTCACTCTATTGGTTGCTATAGTTACTGTGCGCGTCACTATTTTTTTTTTTTTTTTTGTGACACTTTCCTATTTTAAATGTGGGCAGGATAATTGTTACCTGTATTGTACCTGTATTGCGCATGTGTATGTGTGTGTGTGTGTGCTGCTGATGGGTGTAAAAAGGCAGTGCAGAGCATAGTTCAATCATAAAAAAAAATTTTTCTTGAACACTACATTAAAAACAAACAAAAACAACAAAAATGCCCAAGAAGATGGTGACAAAGCAGCAGAAGAACACCATGCTCAGCTGGCTGAAGCCGGCAGTGGAGCTAGTGGGACACGAGGCACAGAAGATGCCGGCGCCTATCGAGGTGTATGATCCAACATATATGGGAATAGCAAGAAGACGCCGCCGGTTTCCCGGAATGGCCCAGTGGGTCATAAGACTCACTGAACCTGCTCCATTCGATGCTCCCTGGAGGAGACCACCAAGGACACCAGCACCCGAGCAGAGGATCTGGGCCTCACGAGAGCGAACACCATCGCCCTATTGGGAGTCGAGTGTTGGCAAACTGGAACCCCTGTTCCCAGAACTGGAATCTACATTTGGGAGCTCACTGGATAACATCCTCAACGATCTGGATTACCCCAACGATTTTTATAATAATTTATAATTATTTTTAAAAAAAAAAATTTTTGTATATATAAATATATATGTATATAGTAAGATATCCAATATGCACACATATTTATATCTCAAATATGTTACACATAGAACGCACCCCAGCACATAGCACACAGCCCAACAATAAGATATCACATTACACCCTAAAACCCAAATACAGGAAGCATATTAGACATAAACATAAAATATAAACATATTTCTAAGATCACGCCACAAGCGTGAGACATAAACATATTTCCAAAATCACGCCACAAGCGTGAGATCGCCGAATTGGCACTTTTTGATAAAAGCTTAAAATGATCAAAGCTTAGAAGCTTTGACAATAAGAAAAGCTCTCAACCTCGGTTTGCTCTGCGCAGCAAGAACAATTGAAGTTTAGTTCAGAGTAAGATCAGAAAGAAGATAGACTTAAGTGAGGAAGTGTTTTGTATCTTTTAAAATTAGTTCTACACAATAAAGAAATAAACTAAAGACAAATGTCTTTTTTTTTTTTTAATTCCCACTTGGTCGTGAACTCATAATTGGCGCAGCCGGTAGGATTAGTGAAAAATAAGTGCAACAATAATAAATTGCGATACTTCATAAAAACTAATCCGCCAAAGAACTTTCGTGCAACTAACACATTTAATGGTGTTTAATTGACTAGTGAAAAATAAGTGCAAAAATCAAAACATTGCAATACTTAATAAAAGCTAATCGTGCAACTAACACAATTAATGGTGTTTAAATAATTTAAGAAAACCAAAAACAATACAATCAACACCAAATCAACCCAAAAACAATACAATCAACAACTAATCAACCTAAAACAATACAATCAACAACAAATCAACCTAAAACCATATAATCAACAACACATCAAATAATCAACATGGCAGTCGTTTTAAGTGATGCAGAACTTAACCAGGCATTGTCACAAATCCGACAAGTGCCCCAGTTCTCGGGAAACAAACAGGAGCTAAGCGCCTTCATCAGGAGGACAGAATTCTTACTACAATTATACCCTACCACAAACCCAAGGCAACAAAATAGAAGCGCAAAGGATTTCGCAGCTATCACATGCCAAGAATTGGGGAGAATTAAAAAGAGCACTCATCGAGGAATACACCACTCAGACTCCAGTAGAAGAATTACTACGACAACTTTACAACACCAGCTATCAAGGAAATCTCCGTAAGTTCATAGAAGAACTAGAGCACAATCGTATATTATAACCAATAAGCTAACACTAGTAAATAATACAGCCAATACAATAGTTTATACAAATGCCATGAATAACACAGTTAAAGATGTAATTAAAAGAAAAATTCCAAATAGAATTTTCATGATTCTAGCTAGGTATGA
This sequence comes from Scaptomyza montana, assembly GCA_018904305.1. Classification (NCBI taxonomy): domain Eukaryota; kingdom Metazoa; phylum Arthropoda; class Insecta; order Diptera; family Drosophilidae; genus Scaptomyza; species Scaptomyza montana. The sequence continues at coordinate 102,119 of JAEIGR010000169.1, forward strand.
TATTACCACTAGCCATCTGTTGAAAGTAGCAGCTCAAAAGGAGGGCTTATTTGAAAATAGTGTGGTTGAAAAACCCAAAAATAACAAATACAATAATTCAAATAAAAACAATTCGAGTAAATGGTATCAGGAAAATTTTAACCAAAGTTCAACATATAACCCCAGTAATCAAACACAACACAATCCTAACTACCAAACAAATTACAACACAACTAACCCACATAAGAATCAACAAGAACATAGGCAGACATATGCCGAATTTCAGCAAAAGTTGCAACAAGGCAGGCAACAGAATCCCATGAACTATTCACAAAATAGAAACTATAATGCACAAGCATCATCTTATAATAACCAACCTCAAAAGCGACAAAGAGAAAGTAACAGCGGGGTGTCAAAAATGGACACATCCGAAAATTTTCAAGCAATTGCCTCGGAACAGGAAGAATAATTGTTATTATGAATGATAACCCGCTTAAGTGTGTAATAGACACCGGGTCAACAATAAATTTAATGAATAAAAATTACCTAGAATTTCCAATAAAAAACACTGAACTTAACGTTCATACCATTAACGGTAACAATAAATTAACCTCAAGCATAACAATAGGAGCATGTAAATTATGTCCATCCAAACAGGAGTTCTTCATACATGAATTTTCAAATCGATATGATTTATTGTTAGGCAGAAATTATTTAGAAGCTTGTAAGGCAAAAATAAATTACGAAGAAGGAGCCGTAACTTTAGGAGAATATACATTCTTATTTAAGTACGACCCCAATATAAATGTAGAAGAAGAAACGGCACCAGAGTGTCTAGACCCACCTTCGTCGGAAGACTTAGAATTCAATTTCGTGATAAACGAAGAATTAAAAGAGTCCAACGAATTTCGCTTAGATCATCTTAACGATGAAGAGAAAAGGTGTGTGTCAAAAATTCTTCACAAATATCGAGACATACAGTACCATGAAGGTGACAATTTGACTTTCACTAGTGTTGTTAAACATTCGATAATTACAAAACATGAGGACTCGATTTACAAGAGACCCTACAAGTATTCCCAAATTCAACACGACGAAACAGACAGACAAGTAAAAGAAATGTTAGAGCAAGGGATAATAAGGAAATCTCAGTCTCCATATAATTCGCCTGTATTAATAATCCCAAAGAAGTTGGATGCATCAGGAAAACAAAAATATAGAGTAGTAATAGACTACAGATTTCTAATCGATATCACTATTGATGACAAATTTCCTATTCCAATAATGGATGAAATTCTAGATAAACTTGGCCGATGCCAATATTTCACAACTCTTGATTTAGCAAAAGGCTATCACCAGATCCAGATGGATCCGAAATCAATACCTAAGACAGCATTTTCCACTAAACATGGCCACTACGAATATACACGTATGCCGTTTGGTCTAAAAAATGCACCAGCAACGTTTCAACGTTGCATGAACAATTTATTGGAAGATTTAATCTACAAAGATTGTTTAGTCTACTTAGATGACATAATAGTGTACTCCACTTCATTGGAAGAACACATTTTGTCATTGAATAAGGTATTTGACAAACTAAGGGAAGCCAACTTAAAATTGCAACTAGACAAGTGTGAATTTCTAAAAAAGGAAACAGAATTTCTAGGACACATAGTGACAACAGAAGGATTAAAACCTAATCCAAATAAAATTGAAGCAGTAATGAAATATCCTATTCCAAAGACTCCAAAAGAGATAAAGAAATTTTTACGTTTGTGTGGATTTTATAGAAAATGCATTCCAAATTTCGCAAACATCGTCAAACCCATGACACTTAAGTTAAAGAAAGGAGCAAAAGTAGACATAAAAGATACATCATATATCTCAGCATTCGAGAAATTAAAATTATTGATAACTTCTGATCCAATTCTTACTCATCCGGATTATGACAAACCATTTTGTCTCACAACAGATGCAAGTAATGTAGCTCTAGGAGCAGTATTGACACAAAATCACAAGCCTATTTGTTTTGCCAGCAGAACTCTAAACAAACATGAAATAAATTATTCAGCTATAGAGAAAGAACTATTAGCAGTAGTTTGGGCAACAAAAACTTATAGAAGCTATCTATATGGTAGAAAATTCGAAATACTAAGTGATCACAAACCATTAGTATGGTTAAATAATATAAAAGAACCGAATATGAAACTCCAACGATGGAAGATAAAGTTAAACGAATTTGATTATACCATCAAATACTTACCGGGTAAAGAAAACCATGTCGCAGACGCACTATCACGTGTGCAAATACATGAAAATCTATTGGGAGAAGAAATGAGTCAAGCAACATGTGCTACCATTCATAGTGCCCAAGAAGATAACCAAAGTTACATTCAAATAACTGAAAGACCACTAAACTATTATAACAGACAAATCGAACTCATAAAAGGAAACGACAATAATACACAAGTTACTAATTATTTTCATAAGAAAAACATATAGATAACTTATACCGAAATGACTTATGCTAAAGCTAAAGAAATAATAAAAGAATATTTTTGTTCAAAAAATAGTGTTATATATTTCCACAACAACTCCGATTTTCCGATTTTCCAAAACGCATTTGTAGAAATAATAAACCCAGAAAGTAAAATAAAAGTAATGAAAAGCTCATCAAAATTAACAGACTTACAAACGTACGCAGAATTCAAAGAACAAATACTAAAAAGACATAACGAACTATTACACCCAAAGAAAAATTTTATTATCCAGATTACCAGAATCTTATACAAAACATAATAAATGAATGTCACATTTGCAACATTTCAAAAACAGAAAACAGAAGCACCAAATTAGTATATGAAGTAACCCCAGAAACAAACTACATTAGGGACAAATATGTAATGGATTTTTATTTAGTTGACCATAAACAATTTCTATCATGTATAGACGTTTATTCAAAATTTGCAACATTAATTGAAGTTAACAGCCGAGACTGGTTAGAAACAAAAAGAGCCATATTAAAAGTTTTTGATTTAATGGGAAAACCAGCAGAAATCAAAGCAGATAAAGATTCAGCATTCATATGTGCTGCACTACAACAATGCTTAATAACTGAAAACGTAAAAATCAATATAACAACAAGTAAAAATGGTATAGCAGATATAGAGAGATTTCATAAAACAATTAACGAAAAATTACGATTATAAGCAGTGACTCTAACATAGAGAACAAACAAACCAGATTTGAAATAATATTATACACTTATAATCACAAAACTAAACACAACACAACAAACAGAACACCCGCAGATATATTTATGTACGTAGGGACACCAAAGTATGACACACAAGATAAGAAAAAGAAACAAATTGAGAAACTAAATGAATCAAGAAAAGAATTTGAAATAGATACAAAATATAGATCTTCACCATTAGTTAAATCAAACCAATCCATTCAAAAAGACAGGTCAGGTAAGACAACTAGACGAAAAACACTTTGAAGAAACCAATAGAGGTAGAAAAGTCACCCATTACAAATCAAAGTTCAAGAAGAAAAAGAAAACTAATATAAGTAAATAAATTAATTACAGAGAACCAACTAATGAAGGGAATTCTAATAATAATAACACTGCTAACGGTGCTAACGGACAAAGTATCGAAATAAACCCCATAAAAGCAAACAACGGCTACCTAATATTTAAAACGGGAACACTGGACATACCAGCAAATTTTGAATACCATTATTTAACTGTAAATTTAACAAAAATACAAAAGGTCTACAATAACCTATTAATACAAGCCAAGGATTACGAAAATTCAACTAAAATAAATTACCTTATTGAAAAACTAAACAGGGAAATGAACGGGATAACAATCATCAAAAGACAAAAGAGAGGACTAATAAATTTAGTAGTAAAAACATATAAATACTTATTCGGAACATTAGATACAGATGACAGAGACGAACTAGAACAGAAGATAAGTAACTTAGCCGAGAACAGCGCAATAATCGAAACAATTAACAAAGCAATTGAGACCATGAACACATTTAAAACAAAAGAAGAAAAGAACAAGAAACTTGATTTATTAATTTTCAATTTAGAACATTTCACCGAATACATAGAAGACATAGAGATGGGAATGCAACTAACTAGATTAGGCATATTCAACCCTAAATTACTAAAGCACGATTACTTATTGCATGTTACACCAAAGAAAATTCTTAATATTAAAACATCAACTTGGTTAAAAACTGATACAAAAGAAATTTTTATAATATCACATATTCCACAAGAAATAAGCAAAACACATATTTTCGAAATAATACCCTACCCAGATGAGAACGATAATATTGTAACAGAAAATATTCAAGAAAAATATTTTATAAATAATAATACAGTATATGGCGCAATTACTAAGAAACAAATAATGAATAATTGCATAATAGGCATTGTAAAACAAATCAAAACAGAATGTAAATACACCAAAACAATTAAAAACTTTCAAACAAATTATATAGAACCAAACATAATCTTAACATGGAATTTGCCAGAAACCATTGTAAATCAAAACTGTATGAACAATGAAATTAAAATGGAACAATATTATAAAAATCTATAGTTGTGAAACACAAATCAACGAAATATCAATATCAAATTCAAGACTAGATTTTACACAAAAGATTTATGTCAGTAATAACCATTGTCATATATTCAAACTAAGAAATTAATTTTGGAACATACAAAATATTATAATACATTTCAAATAATAACATTGACATCATTAACCATTACCATATTAAGCATAATATTGTACTTAATTTATAAGTTCAAAAGTTTACCCAAAACACTTATTGTTAAGTATAGAAAACCTAAAGAACAAGAAATAAACAACGATAAAATAGAATTACCAATAGTTGAACAAGATCAACCCGCACTGTATCCCAAGATAGAAGCAGTCTAACGTAAAGCAAATTTTTTAAGTGTGGGCGAGTAAGATATCCAATACGCACACATATTCATATCTCAAATATGTTACACATAGAACGCACCCCAGCACATAGCACACAGCCCAACAATAAGATATCACATTACACCCTAAAACCCCAACACAGGAAGCATATTAGACATAAACATAAAATATAAACATATTTCTAAGATCACGCCACAAGCGTGAGACATAAACATATTTCCAAAATCACGCCACAAGCGTGAGATCGCCGAATTGGCACTTTTTGATAAAAGCTTAAAATGATCAAAGCTTAGAAGCTTTGACAATAAGAAAAGCCCTCAACCTCGGTTTGCTCTGCGCAGCAAGAACAATTGAAGTTTAGTTCGGAGTAAGATCAGAAAGAAGATAGACTTATCTTTTAAAATTAGTTCAACGCAATAAAGAAAAAACTAAAGACAAAAGTCTTTTTATTTTTTAATTCCCACTTGGTCGTGAACTCATAATTATTTATATACTCATATACAAATAAACAATAAACTATGCTTTTTACACTGAATTTTAAATTTTTTATTTCTTATTTTCATACTCGATACCAAAGGTAAAGAGTATATTGGTTTTGTGCAATGTCCGTCATGGTGTCTGTCCGTCTGTCCGTCCGTATGGTTGCAAGTTTTTTCCACACCCTTCAAGCTAGAGACTTGAAACTTTCTAATTCTCTTTATCTATGGGATAGTAAATTAAAGTGTCAAGATGGGGGTTCTTCGATAACTGGGGGGCTGGCAAATCGATAAATTCGATAGCCCTAAACCGATAAATCCACATATTTCGCACATCCTTACAACTAGAACTACCAAATTAGGTAAAAAGAAAGCTACTAGCAACCCCCAAAAAACTGCATCAAAAATTTTGGAGCCACGCCCACCCATTCCGCCCCCAGCCCCCACGCATTTTGAAATCAGAAATGGCTATATCTTCCACAGTTTTTGAGCTTTAGCCACCAAATTTGGTGCCAAGATAGGTGATGATGACCCTTCAAAAACTGCATCAAAAGATTGGATGCCACCCCCACCAATACTGCCCTAGCCACCCCCATCCACCACCAAGCTTCGTCAAAAACGGGAATGAGTGTATCATCCAGGGTTGTGGAGCTTGAGCCACCAAATTTGGTAGGAAGATAGCTGGCAACGACCTCCAAAAATCTGCATCAAAGTTTTGGAGCATCGCCCTCCATTTCGCCCCCCTTTCCCCACTTTTTACAAACTTCGAGCTAGAGTCACCAAATTTGGTATGAAGATAGCAATTGACATTCCACAAAGATCTGCATAACAAATTTGGATGCCACGCCCACCCATACCGCCCCCAGCCCCCCCACCCCTTTCCCCACTTTTTTACAAATTTCGAACTAGGGTCACCAAATTTGGTATGAAGATAGCAATTGATATTTCACAAAGATCTGCATCAAAAATTTTGATGCCACGCCCACCCATACCGCCCCCAGCCCCCCCTTATCCACATTTTACAAACTTCGAGTTAGAGTCACTAAATTTGGTATATAGATAGCAATTGACATTTCACAAAGATCTGCATAAAAAATTTTGATGCCACAACTACCCATACCGCCCCAGCTCTCCCCTTTCCACTTCTTTTACAAACTTTGGGCTAGAGTCACCAAATTTGTAAGGAAGATAGCTGGTGGCATCCCCATCTGCATCGGAAAGTCTTTAAGGCAGCGTACACCCCTGCCGTATCCGTACCCCTTTGCAATCAGGCCTCTTTTTACCGGTTTTAATACTGGTATCGAGATTGCCGCAGTCGGTTGCGTCCGACTGCAACGTTTTTATACTCGATACCGAAGGTAAAGAGTATATTGGGTTTGTGCAATGTCCGTCATGAGCTAGAGCCACCAAATTTTGTGCCAAGATAGGTGATGATGACCCCCCAAAAATTGCATCAAAAGTTTGGATGCCACGCCCACCGACACTGCCCTAGCCGCCCCCATGCACCCCAACGCTTCGTCAAAAACGAGAATGCGTGTATCTTCCAGAGTTGTGGAGCTAGAGCCCCCAAATTTGCTGGGAAGATAGCTGGTAACGACCCCCAAAAAACTGCATCAAAGTTTTGGAGCCACGCCCACCCATTACGCCCCCAGCCCCCCCCGCATTTTGAAATCAGAAATGGCTATATCTCCCACAGTTTTTGAGCTAGAGCCACCAAATTTGGTGCCAAGATAAGTGATGATGACTCCTTAAAAGCCGCATCAAAAGTTTGGATGCCACGCTCACCAATACTGCCCTAGCCGCCCCCATCCACCCCAACGCTTCGTCAAAAACGGCAATGCGTGTATCTTCCAGAGTTGTGGAGCTAGAGACTCCAAATTTGGTGGGAAGATAGCTGGCAACGACCCCCAAAAGTTTTGGAGCCAAGCCCACCCATTCCGCCCCCCTTTCCCCACTTTTTACAAACTTTGAGCTAGAGTCACCAAATTTGGTATGAAGATAGCAATTGACATTCCACAAAGATCTGCATCAAAAATTTGGATGCGACGCCCACCCATACCGCCCCCAGCTCCCCTTTCCTCATTTTTTTACAAACTTTGAGCTAGACTCACCAAATTTGGTATGAAGACAGCAATTGACATTTCACAAAGATCTGCATCAAAAATTGGGATGCCACGCCCACCCATAACACCCCCAGCCCCCCTTTCCCCACTTTTACAAACTTCGAGCTAGAGTTATAAAATTTGGTATGAAGATAGCAATTGACATTTCACAAAGATCTGCATCAAAAATTGGGATGCCACCCACGCCCACCCATACCGCCCCAGCCCCCCTTTCCACACTTATTACAAAAATCCAGCTAGAGTCACCAAATTTGGTATGGAGATAGCAATTGTCATTTCACAAAGATCTGCATCAAAAATTTGGATGCCACGCCCACCCATACCGCCCTTTCCCCACATTTCACAAGCTTTGAGCTAGAGTCACCAAATTTGCAACGAAGACAGCTGGTGGCATCCCCATCTGCATCGGAGAATCTTTAAGGCAGCGTACACCCCTGCCTCATCCGTACCCCTTTGCAATGAGGCCTCTTTTTACCGGTTTTAATACTGGTATCGAGTATGCCGCTGTCGGTTGCGTCCGACTGCAACGTTTCCACTTGTTTTATCTTATGTGTATACAAGTTGTGGATATTAGATCTAAACAACATCATTTCATCATTAAATATCTTATTATCAAAAAGGCATTCTTTATAACTATTTATAGTAAGCTTATCTAATGCAGACTTCTTTACACCCTTTGATTTTCTAACACAGCCACCCCCCTCAAGAGACTTGGAATACATTTTCGCTCTGAGACCAACAAACTCCAGCATTCGTTTGCCACAGTTGTCATCCTTCATCATACCCAAGAAATTTTTATTACATCTCTTAACCCCGTATAACTTAGCTAGCTCCTCAGGGTACTCGGACGTATCAAACTTCATTTCTACATCTTCAGCAATATTTGCGTAAAAGTCTTTAGTCTGTATCGAATATATAAACGAGTCTGTATCCATATAATTCAATGTGACTTTTTCTTGAAATTTTGGTTTAATATAATCGCAATGGAAATCATACATCTGCCATTTGGACAGTTCTAAAACTGTAAACCCTAAGTTGATTGGCTTGTCATAAACATTATGGACATTGTATTCAGATGCAGCCTGAATAGCATACATGTCTTCAGCAAATTGCGCAGAGCTGTGAAAGCTAGCCTTTGCAATAAGCGAACGTGCACCTAATCGATTGCATGATGTGGTTTCCCACGAAGTGACAATCTTAACATCTTTACGTTTTTGAACGTTCTCCATTGTCTTCCCATATACTGCGTTATTTAATAGTTTAAAAAGTCTTTATCAAAATTATTTTTCGCTAAAGTTCTATGGGAAGTATTAAGATCAATAAATTTTTTTAGCCAAGGAGCCTGTTTAAATTTTAAAACTCGATGTACTTTCGATAATATTAAACCATTTTGCAAACATTGTTGAAGGTTTTTGTGATGTATCGGGTATTTATTTTTTGACCTAAGGTCAGCAACAAGTTTACACACCTTTGCTTCTGGTGTGGGTTTTTGGTTGAGCGGACAAAATGGTAGATCATTATGATAATCATGTAATGTATCTGGATATAAAAGGTCTTCTTCTAAAATATAACCATATTCAGAAGTTTCCTCTATTTGAGCAACATTTAACCCTCTAAGACTACTTTCTAAAATACTTAAACAAATGTTGTCGAATAATTTTTTTTAAGTAATATTGTTGTCACTGAAATCAAAAATGACTTCAGAAATTGTGTAGAAGCTTTCGTTTACCTGTAAGGTGAGAAAGAATGAATAAGTGCCTCAAAGCACTTTTGGGACTTCAAGCGCAAAAAATTCGTTATTGCGTAACTGAGAAAGAAATTATGTTTTATTGTGATATTCGTAAAAACAATTTTTGTTAGCTGAGCAGCATAAGTGCAAATTACATTTTGAGCATATACACTGAGTTTGTGAAGTTTTGCAGTGTTTGCACCACTTTCGCCCACTATCTCGACCCAACCAATGAGGAAAATGATTAAGATGGTCATGCCGCAAATCTGAAATGGGATGTTTACATTTTTCACCACGCTTTAAAGCTGGTTGGAAGGGTTGGTGAGATAATGGAGATCGACCCGGTGAAGGTCGCTGACAGGATGGAGACCGCGTTGTCTATTGAGCACTGCGTGGGCGACCTTGCATTTGCTTGTTTTTAAGTGCTACCAATCCAGCTGCAATCGCTTCCCGAAATTCGGGGAGTTCGAGCGTCTTGCTCGCTTTTCCAGATTCCTGTTTTTCTTTGAATATACGCTTATATAAAATATAAGCGTTTGTTGCTGCCATATCAATGCAATGATAAAATATTCGAGTGGCGCAATCCTGAGTTTTGGCTCTAATGTGGTAACGGCCCATGAGTCCATCCATTAGATCTACGCCGCCCATATGGGCGTTGTATTCGCGAATAACTTGCGGACAGTCAATGTCTAAGTTCTGCTTAGATTTTCTTTCGTATCTAGCAATCTTTGATACTCCATCATGCGAACTGTTCGTTATAAATGGCTTGACTCCAACATAGGTGGACAGCAAGCGGACGGCTTTGTTGTCTTTCCACAACACATTGCTTACTTGGACACCATAAGATGTGCCCACATACTCATCCGAAAATCCTCTAGTCTCCTTTTTAATGGAATTATCATTGGGCAGCTTACAATTCGGGATACGATTTTCACGCACAGTGCCAAGGCTATAAATACCTCTGGCACGCAGATAGACCATCAAAGGTAATGACGTGTAAAAATTGTCGAAATAAATTTTGTGGTGCTTGAAAGTATTTACCATATTTGTTAAACGTACAACAATGTTAGCCGCAGCACCAAGATCTGGGTGACCAGGCAGGATTACATTATCACCTGCGCCAGTGTAGACCTCAAAGCGGTAAGCGTATCCAAAAGAATCGCACAGTACGAATAACTTTATACCCCATTTGTGGGGCTTATTAGGCATATATTGCCGCAGGTGGTGCTTCATTTTCGTGCTACACATCTGTTCGTCGACACAAAGACGTGATTGCTTTGGGATGGAGTCAAACCTTTGGTTAAGATAGTCTACAAAGTCACGCATACGGAACAGGGGATCATATCCAGGTTCGCCCTTTTGATACGTTTGCTTTCGTCACGCATTGAGAAATATTGTTTAATCAGTTCGAATTTGCTTCGTGTAATGCAGTATCGTATGGGTTCAAAAGCATTTCTTCCCAGTAGCTTTTCAAATTCGGGTAACGATAGATTGACATATATATCAATATCCCAATGTAATTATACATTTCGTCAATGGTCGTTTTGAATTGATTAGCAATGTTAGCTGTGAAAGCTGCGCGAATAGTCTCCTCCACAATCATATTCATGATATTTGTATCGAAAAAGTAACAAAAGATCTTTAATGGAGTTTCGAGATCCATTATATAAGCTGGCAGCTTTGAGTCTCCCTGAAAGGCTATGTCATTGATATGCATCTGCATCGATTGCTTTCGCCATATAATTTTGATTCGATCTTTCAAAATTGATTCAATGCCTATACAAACAAATAAATAAGTTGAATATCATTTTACGGCTTACCCAAACCATTGAAGCCACCAGAAGACGGCAAAAGTATAGGTGCTCCATCTTCAAATGATGGCAAGAACGATCGAGTTCTTTTAATGTTTTCTGAGTAGGCTCCTCCAGCGTAGTTTCAACATTTTCGACAGTGTCCAAGTTAATGTCAAGGGTCAAGTCCACAGCCGAAGCGTCGTTCAGTGCTGCGTTTAGTGCATTTTCCAAATTTAAGTCGTCACCATCCTCGTCACTTGAAACGTTTGACAATTCATCGTCGGTATTGACAGAATCGAACATGTCCAAAAGTTGTTCATCCGTCAAATCCAACAATTTGCAGCGTTTTCGCATTGAATGAGACATTTTTTCTTTTCAAACTCAATTTCTGTGAAGAAAAATTGTGCACTAAACAAAACTTGCCAAGTAAAAACGCTTTGTCGATGTGAAATATTTTCGGCAAAAAGTACGCCCAACGGCCCAAGAGTGTCTCAAGGCACTTATCGCTATTTCACTGCTCCAACGCACAACTTTTATAGATTCACAAATGTGAAACTTGATTTTGACTAAGAATAAACATACCTTTAACGGAAAAAAATACAGATTACTTATATATAAACTCTTAACACTTTAATAAAACCAGCAATCTGCGGCACGTTCCACGTACAATTTTTCGCGCGGAAAAACATATGTTCTGTGCAAGTCAAAGTAAAAGTACCGTTAAAGCTTCAAAAAGCTCTGAAAGCTTTTAAACATATGATTGCCACGATCTTAGGGACCCGCCAAAAGTATTTAGCTTAAATCAAACCCAACCACTTTTTTTTTAAAGAATATAATGTGATAAGTGTCTTGAGGCACTCTTAAGTGCTAGAGGGTTAATGCAGCAATCTCATCGTCACTCATCCATTGAAAACCAGTGTATGGAAGACTTTGAGACATTTCCCAGCCATATAAATTATTTGCATCCAGATACATTAAATATTCAGATGGTTTGCTTGCGTCATACGCATCCATATACATGTGGTTGGCTTTGGAGTACCGTTTACAGCACTGAACCAAACCACCCCTAATACCATTCTGAATAAATCTATACATATCAATATCAGTAAGCAGATCTAATTCTATTTCAGTTGTTTTCAGCAAAGCATCCCATAATTTTATTTATTTATTGAAAGTTGTTGACAATTCTAGAGTCAACTTTTAAAAAATAAGTTACAATAAAATAGTAGTAGTAAAAAGCCTAGGCTGAGAACAAAAATGTCTAATAACATCACCGACCGATGGGGGTGTTTTATTTGCCAGTCCGGCCAGCTATGCCCCTTTCCACAGCCAAAAATGTCAGTGATATTATAGACTCTATACTTAAAACAGAGATGTTAGTAGAAAATAGAAAAGAAAAACTTAAATGTGTAAACTAAAAATTAATGTAAAAAAAAAGAAAAAAAAATAAAATAAAAATAATAATAATAATAAAAATAAATAAAATAGAATAAAAAATATTTATATATGTATGACCCGATGAAAGAAAACAATTTAGCCAGTCCAGCAGGCTCAGCCCCGTTTCATAGCTGAGAGCGGTCATTAACTTCCCGAAGATAAACTGACAGCAATGATTTGATAATAGACCAGGTGTGGTATAATAATGGGCAGGATCAAGAGAATAAATTTTCTTGCATATTGCGCGAAAATTTTGAAAAACGTCAGTCAATAAAAGAATATCTGTTTTGAGATAAAGCTCCATATATTCTTTTAATGTCTGACAGTTGAAAACTTTCCATACATGCTGTGCATGTAAATAGTCCTCAGGTGAACATTCTTTATTGGTTAAACTATTAAAGAACTTCTCCCTTGGAGGCAGACAGGTTTCAGCTAGTCGGCTTTCTGAGTCCAAAAACTCATATGGAAAGACTCCCTTTCTACGCAATAAATTAAACTCCTCCTCACAGGGATAAAAACGCTTAACGCTCTCAAAACATTCAGTACTCAGATTGCTACTTAAAGCATCTAAGCTGGTTGCCATAAAGCGAAACGTATCCAAAAATCTAATTTCTAAATTTTTGTCATGGGACGCTATGTATGTTAATTTGGAGAGTGATATATACAACTCCTTATTTAGTGGGAGTACTTTTATATCACCCTCCACTTTGTTAAGTTCCCTAACGAAAAGATGGGAGTCATACCGCGAGTGGTGCAATTTGAAAATTAATATTGCAAACATTATGGGCTGGACCCCTGTACTGACCCGATAAATAACAATGGTCACGCACTCGGTCGGCCCCCAGAATTTTCTTGCAGATATGGCAATTAACTGCTTTTTATACTCGATACCGAAGGTAAAGAGTATATTGGGTTTGTGCAATGTCCGTCATGGTGTCCGTCCGTCCGTCCGTCCGTCCGTCCGTCCGCCCGTCCGTCCGGCTGTATGTTCGCAACTTTTTTCCACACCCTTCACGCTAGAGACTTGAAACTTTCCAATTCTCTTTATCTATGGGATAGTAAATTAAAGTGTCAAGATGGGGGTTCTACGATAACTGGGGGGCTGGCAAATCGATAAATTCGATAACTCAAAACCGATAAATCCACATATTTCGCACATCCTTACAGCTAGAACTACCAAATTTGGTAAAAAGATAGCTACTAGCAACCCCAAAACTGCATCAAAATTTTGGAGCCACGCCCACCCATTCCGCCCCCAGCCCCCGCAATTTAAAAATAAAAAAGCCTATAACTCCCACAGTTTTTGAGCTAGAGCCACCAAATTTGGTGCCAAGATAGGTGATGATGACCCCCCAAAAATTGCATCAAAAGTTTGGATGCCACGCCCACCGACACTGCCCTAGCCGCCCCCATGCACCCCAACGCTTCGTCAAAACGGGAATGCGTGTATCTTCCAGAGTTATGGAGCAAGAGCCTCCAAATTTGCTGGGAAGATAGCTGGTAACGACCCCCAAAAAACTGCATCAAAGTTTTGGAGCCACGCCCACTCATTACGCCCCCAGCCCTCCCGCATTTTGAAATCAGAAATGGCTATATCTCCCACAGTTTTTGAGCTAGAGCCACCAAATTTGGTGCCAAGATAAGTGATGATGACCCCCTAAAAACTGCCCCCATCCACCCCAACGCTTCGTCAAAAACGGCAATGTGTGTATCTTCCAGAGTTATGGAGCTAGAGACTCCAAACTTGGTGGGAAGATAGCTGGCAACGACCCCCAAAAGTTTTGGAGCCAAGCCAACCCATTCCGCCCCCCTTTCCCCACCATTTACAAACTTTGAGCTAGAGTCACCAAATTTGGTATGAAGATAGCAATTGACATTTCAGAAAGATCTGCATCAAAATTGGGATGCCACGCCCACCCATACCGCCCCCAGCCCCCCTTTTCCCACCATTTACAAACTTTGAGCTAGAGTCACCAAATTTGGTATGAAGATAGCAATTGACATTTCACAAAGATCTGCATCAAAAATTGGGATGCCACGCCCACCCATACCGCCCCCAGCCCCCCTTTCCGGACTTTTTACAAACTTCGAGCTAGAGTTATAAAATTTGGTATGAAGATAGCAATTGACATTTCACAAAGATCTGCATCAAAAATTGGGATGCCACGCCCACCCATACCGCCCCCAGCCCTTCATTCCACACCTTTTACAAATTTCCAGCTAGAGTCACCAAATTTGGTATGGAGATAGCAATTGACATTTCACAAAGATCTGCATCAAAAATTTGGATGCCACGCCCACCCATACCGCCCCCAGCCCCCTTTTCCGCACTTTTTACAAGCTTTGAGCTAGAGTCACCAAATTTGCAACGAAGACAGCTGGTGGCATCCCCATCTGCATCGGAGAATCTTCAAGGCAGCGTACACCCCTGCCTCATACGTACCCCTTTGCATTCAGGCCTCTTTTTTACCGGTTTTAATTCTGGTATCGAGTATACCGCAGTCGGTTGCGTCCGACTGCAACGTTTCCACTTGTTTTAAACTGTTTTCCTCCTCTGCACTCATTGTCATTGGTTTAATATTAGAGATGTAGGTCGTAAATTTCACTTACATCTCTGACGATAGATGTGACAAATTTGACACCTGCATCCTTACCAGTCTTCTAAAACAAACTTATCTAAGGATACCATTTGGTTTAAAAATATGCCTAATTCATTTCAAGAATGATGACAATAGCATTCTGAAATTAGAGCCTTCACATAAGCTTCTCATGGATGATTTAATCGTTATTGGTTGCTCTGAACAATATATGATTAAAAATCCTGCACAGATGTTTTCAAAACTTTGTAGAAACACACAATCTGAAATTACATCCAGAAAAATGTTAATTTTTCATGCACTTGAAGATGCTTAGGTCACAGATGCACAGATAAAGGAATCTTACCAGACGATAAAAAATTTGATGTTATCAATAACTATCCAGTCCTTACGTGGACGCAGACAGCGCCAGAAGATTCGTTGCATTTTGCAATTATTATAGACGTTTTATAAAAACTTCGCCGAATATTCACGGCACATAACAAGATTGTGTGTAAATAATGTCCCATTGAATGACAAAAAGAATGGAAAGCATCTTTCAGTACCTAAAAATCAACTAGTTCAACTAAATTTATTACAGTACTCCAGATTTTAGCAAAGAATTTTGTATAATCACAGATGCAAGCAAGCAAGCATGTATAGCTTTAACTCAAAACTATAATGGACTCCAACTCCCAGTTGCATATGTATCAAGAGCATTCACTAAAGGTGAAAGCAATAAGAGTACTACAGAACAAGAACTAGCAGTAATACATTTGGCAACAACACATTTTCGACCATATATATGGCAAACATTTTACAGTAAGAGCTACTCACAGACCTTAACATATTTATTTTCAGATAAACCCAAGTTCAAATTAACACGTACAAGTGACTCGGAATTAGAAGAATATGATTTTACTGTAGAGTATCTGAGAGGGAAAGATAATTTCCGTGGTCATGATAACAATATCCGACCTAATTGACATGAATGAAAAGTCCCAAAGTCACCACCAGGCACCAAAGTAGACAAAACAATTTCGTGCAGAACATAAACAAGAACTATTGCCAAAGTTAGAAATCTGAAAAAGCTTCTAAGCCTAACGTATACGAATTCATCACAAATGACGAGGTACGTAAAAGTAGCACCTTATGAATAACAGATTCGTATGTTTATTAAAACATGGAAAACAGTTGTAGCAAGAATTAATGTTAGTGATTTGTACTCAATGGAATTCTCGACTTAGGGTCAAGTTTTTCCAAAGGCTTGAATGGCAAGCCGGGTGTATTTAAAACTTCAGCCAAATTAAAAGTGGCACTGAGTGAAAAGATCTTGAATCAATTTCAATAGATACTTTCAAACACATGGGCAATAAAAATTTAA